>VZSG01000122.1:1133466-1167586 GCA_013398315.1 Nothoprocta pentlandii
AAAAAAAAGCATAAATTGAAAATAAAAATTAATAGAACATAAAAAATGCTTGAAAGGAATTTTTCATGTTTCAGTTTGTGCCCAATGCCTCTAGTTCCATCAATGGGCACAACTGAGAAAAGTCTGGCCTTATCCTCCTTCAGTTCTCCCGGCAGGTATTCATACATAGGTAAGATCTCTCCTGAGCCTTCTCTTCAGGGTGAACACTTGCAGATCTATTAGCTTCTCCTTGTTTAAGAGATGCTCCAACCTCTCTCAACCTTAGCACTTTTGTACTGGGCCCACACTGGATGCAGCACTCCATATGTTACCTCTCAAGGATTGAGTGTAGGGAAAGAATCATCTGATCTCATTTCAGTTATCCTTTTTTTCATGCTTTGATTTTTTTCTTCTCCTTCAGAAAGCATAAGGAAAAAAATCATTTTTTTTTTTCTATATGCAAGTAGAATTGGAAGGAAGGACATTGGAGAAGCAACTTGCACCAAATTGCAGGTGAATTTACACCCGAGTCCTGGAGAGGAAAAAAAATAACCCAGTTTTGCAGCAGAATGGATTTAAAGTCCCCTGTTTTGGAGGAGCTCATATCATCTATTTAAGCATTTAAACTTTTACTTGCTTTAAAGATGAAAAAGGAATAGAGAGGGACAGATGGAAAAAAAAAGCATTTAACAATGTGAAACCCTTTTTCACTTTAATAGAAAGTGTCAGGAGAGAATTTTAAAATCAAAAAAATAACCTTAGAGGCCGAAAGAGAGAGAAAAGCTATTTTAGAGATATATTATTTTAAAAGGGCTATTTCCTTTTCACAATAGTAAAAAAGCAGAAACTTTTCAATCGCCAAAAGGTAGAAGCTGTGTACATATTTTGAACATATTTTGAAGATTTGGTTTTGAGGTTGTAAACTACTCTTTGCTGAAGAGGGATTTTAAAATAATGGTTTTAGTTTGGAATTATCAAAACAATGTAAAATAATAAATATAATTTAATGAAGAACAAAATAGATATATGTGTTAATTATTCCAGGTGGATTTTTGCCTGTGTAAAAGTCTTAGTATTGGGTTGATGAGGATTTTACAGTACAGTGGAAATACTTAATTATGTTGTCCACTTAAAAAAGTTCATCTTACTGCTGATATTAATCATTAAGATGCAGAATAAAAGATGCCACCCGCAAATCCAGTTAAGATACTTGGACTTTCTCTGTGTTCAAATTTTTCTGCAAATATAACCCTAGATTCCTTTTGGGTCTTGTGTATTCTTATCTTAATTCTAGTAATTAGAAGATTCCAGAAGTATATTCCAGAGATCAGGAAGAAGTTTCACAGTTTGAAAAGGAAAATACAAATTGAATTTTTTAACATATAGCTAAGAACAAGGAGAGGAAGGAGTCCTTAGAAGTTAGGAGCCTAAAATTGAACACAGTGAAAGACAAATTAGTAAACACCATCAGGTCATGTGCCCCTCCGTATCAGTCAGTATATTCCTATATAGCAAGAGACCTTGGAAGTTACAAAGAGCTGGCCATCTGAGTTGGAATTATGTTCCCATTTTGCAGGGAGGTTGTGGAGTAGTTAGATTGGCCGAAGGACTCAGAATAAGTTGGCATTAAGTTCACCCTTGCTGAATCTCCATCCAGTTTCCCAGCCACATCACCATCTTTCATCTTAAGAATAAAAAAGGCTCCTTCTATACAGTAAAAAGAACTCCTCAGTTGTATCCAAATGTGCAGGGGGAAAATAAAAAGCTTCTCTTTGGAGGAAAAAATTGTTCTCCCCATACTCAACAGATCTCTGAAACATCTTTCTTTGCTCAGTGTTTTAAATTAAAAAGTGAGAGTTGAAAAATTATTTTTAATACATGTGCTTGTATCTCAATGCAAGAGAATAGAAGACAGGGTTTTGTCTTTAGAAATTTCACTCTCCCAAGAGCTAAAAAGACCTTTGTGTTTGTGATGAATAATAATCTTTAAAGTGTATGTCTCTCCTTCTGAGTGACTTCTAGTTTCTTTTGTTTGGTCTCTTAATCTGCTTTTTACTGAATATTGATTTCAGTTCACTACTTTTCTGGAGTTACTGTACCAAAGATTATCTTTCAATAGACTCCAAGCATGAGTGGCTTAGTAGAAGTCTCTCATCATATTAGAGGTTTATACTCTGATAGCAGTCTCTCTTTCTCTTATAACATACTGGCAAGCTGGCAAGTACTACAGACAGATATATTTAAGTGTTTCTTAACTCTTTAGTTAACTGCATGTACTTAAAACCTTCTCTCTTCTTTTTGTTTGAAATCTGGAGCGAGGGAAGTGTTTAAAATCTGCTATGTTCAGAAAAAAAAGGGAAGGGGTAGAGGACAGTGGAAAAAATAGCTCAGTATATTCAATTAACTAATCAAGTAGAAGGATATGTGATTAAATAGATAGTGTCCAGGAAAGCCTTTTAATTACAACAAGGTGTTCTCTTAATAATCCCAGAATAATTTAATTAGTTTTAGCTCACTACAATCTCTGAACTCTCATTTAATTTCGTGTTAAAGTAACTGTATGATGACAAGTTCTGGATGGTGATAGGTAGGTCTCTACTCATCATCTTCAAATCAAATAATCAGAGCTAAGTGTTTAGATTAGGTAGGTCTGGACATCTCAGGGATCAAGCCTCTGTCTAAATCTGCTGTACAGTTTGATCCCAGCTTTTCAGTTTAGAAAGGCTGCTAAGGCTAATTTTCTGTCGCATATGAGCAATGTCAAACAATGTCACCTTGAAAAAGAGACAGAGAGAGGACTTAATCGTAAGCTAGCTTCCTTGGAAGAGCAGAAACCTGAATGCTAACTCCCTTCGGGAATATTTGTCCCTTACTTTTCTGAAAGAGTCATCACTTGGCTCTCTGTAGGTTGATTTTGTGCAAAGGATACTTCTCTCTGATTCTCAAAAGATTTTGGCAATTTCTTAGCTTTCCTTTGCAAGTAGGAAGGTTTGGCTCTATGAGCTTCCACTTTTCCATTGCTGAGCTCCCATGCCTCCCAAAAATAGCACTGTCAATTCCTCAGGGAAAAAGTGGGACTTGATGGAACACTGTTGCTGGGAGCATTGTCCAGTTGGCCATGCTAGCATCTCAATCCTAGAGATAAGATTTTAGACATATCAGCTGCCTTTCTGCTTAACCTGGAGGTCATTAAACACCCCACAGAGAGGCAATTCATTATTAGGAGATAACACTTTGAAAACCCAGCAACCTGTGTATCAAGAACCTCTAAACAACTGTACAATGCCTGTGGCTGACACGATCAGTGCATCCATAAAAAAATTGGATGTAGATGTTAAAAAAGATGTCTATTCATATGGTGTGAGCGTGATGTCTCGGGCATACATTTCTGTCCTAGAAATGCCAGGAATAGAGTAGATATTTTGGTGTGATTCACCGCTGTGTAAACTAAAAAGATCCCAAATCCTTGTGCCACAGTACCTGCACTAAATGGCTTTGAAGGATGTTAAGTCAGATTACACTGATTTAGTTTTGCCTACTGACCTATTATTTTGGATTCTACTGGAAATTGCAAATATATGGCAACAAGAGTTATCAGTTGCAATGCCGAAATCTTGACCGTCTTGAAATATTAAGAAGGAAGAAACATATATTTCTTAAGAATGAATAAAATATAATTTAACCTGCTTAGAAATCCAGCCTCTAAAAGAAGAAGAAAGAACACCTGAGGATTCATTCAGAACTCACGTAGAATTCTAAATGTATTTGATCAAAGAAACAGCAGCAATCCTGCCTGTTTTCAGCCTTCCTCCTTGGTAGAATGATTGCAAACGGAGAAGAGGAAATCTTCACCTCTAATTTGAACTTGATAAAGCCCTGGTAGTCCCACCCATGTCATTCTTTGCAGGAGAAAATATATGTTAATGAGCCTGACTTCATTCATCATTAAAAACAAATGTTCTGAATACCACAACATCATACAGCACTATAGGAAATATTCCCACCTGTATTTCCCTGTCTTTAGTTACTATTCCTGCCTTCTGAGGAATTACATCAGCCATGAATTTTCCCTGTGTCAGTTTTGGTTACATTTCTTCATTCATCATTTTTAGCTGCACTGGTCCTTTTTATTTTCTTTTCCTTTGATTTTTTTTAATGTTTCTACAATAAATTATAATTTTATTCTAAATAATCAGCATTTAATAGAGCCTTAGCTCTGTCTATTAAAATCAGACCAGTGGTGCCAAGATGAAATACGCTCATTGTATGAAGTGGAATTTTATATGTTTTTGTGAATTTCCATTTGAAAAAGAATCATTCTGGACTTACTGTTTCATATTCATTAATACTAGAGGCAAGGGTATACCTGAATGGTTTCATTACCTTCTGAAGTTACCATGATATACATCAGAAAGCAATCTTGTCCAGGATCAGATAAATATTTATTGTTTTGGCCTAAAATTTTGTAAAAAAATATTTTTGCAATTCATTCTCAATTCAGAATCCTTCTGTTCATCCATTCTTGCTTAGACAATTGCGAAAAATCATCTAGAACTGCCAAGCTCAGCTCTTAAATATTTTAATCAAATTGTGTGTTTTAGGTAGTGTCTGAAAAATTGATATATTGATGCAGGCTTTCTGAGAGATTAGTGAACTATTGGTAATATAACAAAAATTCTGGAATTGAAGTGTATTTGATATGGGGACTTAGAATGAAAACAATTCAGATTAAATTAACACTGCTCAGTTTTGGAAGCACTGTGGTTGGAAAGTAAGCAGATATGGTGATTTCTCAGTGTGGGTGATCAACAGTATTTGCCTTTGGTTTTAATTTTGTATTTGTTTTCATAATTGGAAAAGAGGGCATTATAGTAAGAAAATAAAGCAAATGTCTCTTCTATCCCACCCTCTAAGCTTATATTAGAGGAAAAAACACAGTCATACCATGTAAGATGAAATTTTCATTATTCTCATGTGCTTACAAATATAACCACTTATGTTCTCCACATAGGTCATAACATTTGTGCTAGAATTGTTTGATAATAGCAAACAGTATTCACAAACCTCATTATCTTGCATCTTCATTACTGCAGCTTCCTTGACAGTTGCCTTTGTGCTCCTGCGATTTACTTGAAAGACTCTTGGAAGATGCTCTTCCCACCTCATTGCTCTGACTGTTTTACCAGCTCTCCAGAATTTTTCTTTTTCCACAGTACCTAACAAAATTGTAAATTTGGTTGTTTATCTTACAGGGATTTCTGATTTAACTTCAATCTAGCTTCTTAGTTTTTATATGGTATTAAGTGGTGATTCTAGTCTAATTCATTCTCCTACTTCTGTTTCAGTTCCTACAAATGGACAATTTGAATGCAGGAACAAAACCCAATGACCAGGGATGTTATACTCTGCACTCTTTACCCAACTCTAAATCAAACTCCAAACCAATCTGCATTGAGTTCATATCTGAACTTTTTTTTTTTTTTTTTGTCAACTAAGTCTTATTTAGTGAGCATAATGTTTTTAAGGCTCAATATTTTAAAGAATTTCAGATATTTTATGTTCTTGATCTCATTCCATATTTCCTGTCCTCTGGATTGCTCACAAATCTGGGCTGGTTGCTTGCCATTTCTCAGTGTTGCACTCCAGCACTTCCGGGAGCCTCTGTTGGAGAGCACTGGATAGCTCATCACATTTCCAGTCCATCTGTCACTGAATAAGACTGCTTTCTGCCTTCAATTGAATAAGATATTCCTAATGGAAAAAGAAAAAGGTTTTCTTGAAGCTGAAGGATTATTTTTTGAGTAAATCATACTAACCGTAGTCTTGATTTTGATTTCCTCACAGACTGAGCCTGCTCTGGGAGAGAGAGCAACAGTCATTTCCCTTTCCCCTGTATTCTGGCTCTTTGGAGGGGAGCAGTAGAGCTGTTATATCATGTCTGACTCTATCAATAGTCTAAGGATGGGGAAAAAAGGGAAACAGTGAGTGAAAATGCTTAACTCCCCTCCATAAGGAGAATAGGCCTTTTCTGAAATGTTATTGCAGGTCTTCTCTGTGAGGGCCAGTGGTTCATGGGGATACATAAGCTACTACAAGAAGAGAGTATTAGTTGGTATTTTTTCAATATCCTTTGCTTTTGAGGGTCCATTCATGAAGAGTGTTCTTCATTTCATAGACACTTAGGGCGGATAAAGATTTTTCAGGGACAAAAATTGTCTTTTCACAGTCTAATGTTCATAAAATTGGCAAACTCCATTCTGGAATTAGTGAAGGTCTACATACATCCCATACCACTGTATGCAAATTCTTTCCCTCTATGTTGAAATATATTGCCTTTTAGGTTTCTTATAAACGTAAGATTTATGTTATTTAATTTGATTAAAAATAGTTTTTATGCCATCATCATTTAGTCAAACAGACCTTCAGTACAGCTATCATACACTTAATACAAAAATGATGTCACTGTCTATCTTTTCCTAGTTGATATTTCTTTGAATATATTAATTTGTAAACGGATTTGGCTACCATTCTGAGAGTTTAGTCTGCAACCAATCCAACAGTCCTTGCTATTGGATATCCAAACTGAAGTTGCACTTACTGTCTTTCCTCCTGTTTTCCTTTTTAAAATCTATCCCCTCTCTGCCACCTTAGAAATTAAAAGTCCTTTCCTTATACGATTCGTAGTTTTCAAATACTCAGAGATAGTTATCATTTCTTCCCTCACCATCATTCAACAGTGCTCTACATAATTAGTTCTTTTAATCTTTGCTAATAATAATGATTAAAAGCTAGTAAGGCCCTTATAAAATGCACTTTCATTTTAAGTCAGCAGAGCTAACTTGTGTCCTAGAAAAGCACACGTCAGAGCGGCATTAAATGTTTTCCTTGCCAATTTTTAGATGGGAAGAAAGGCTGGCAGGTAAGATAGATTTGCACATAATGATAGTTAAGCTGGAAATGCTGATTTTTTTTTTTTCAGCAGAGAAAACATCCAACAACTACAATAAAGCAGCAGAAAAGAGAATAACAACAAGCTGCATGATAATAATATTGGTTGGGTTTCTTTTTGGTAAAAATAATCTGTGCAGCTGAGTTCAGTGGTGGATTTCAGTATAAAGTGCACTGTAGACTTCTGCTTCAGCCTACTCCTTGTTATCATCCTTGCCTGGCCATTCAGTGACCCACACTCACATTTTGAAGAAGATGCCTTAACAGTTACAGAGGAATATTTGCTTAATACTATTGAGCTGCTTTTCCTCCCAGCCTGCTCCTCATACCTCTTAACAGGAACACACATTATGCAACAAAAATCCCTTTTCAAGAAAGAGTTTCACATAAAAGTGCAAGGGATGAATGAACTCTACCTCTTGGCATATACAGTGTATATTCATTTAATAAAAAAAGTTGTTATATTTGGAGTCCATTATATTTGTGCACAGAAAATATCAGGACATAATACAGATATATTAACTAGAGGACTAAGTCCGTTAATTTTGTAGAAATATAAAAGCATAGTTTTCTTCTGAGTCTCAAAATACATTCCGGCATTCCTATCTCAGTTCTTATTTTGCTCAAGATTAGGATTTAAACAGCCTCAGGGATTCTCTGTAAAATCATTACAGTAAAATATGACAGTATGAGTCAATATGTTTATGCTATTTTACTTTCCTGAAGCAGGTAGTTTTCCCTCTTGCTGAGATTTTGGTTTAGTAGATAGCTGTTGAGACATTCTGTTCAACTGTTCAGATAGATGTACAAACTTTAAGGCAAAGGGGGACTATTATTTTTGTTTTACCTGACCACCTACTCATACATTTTTTTTTTTCCTAGTTCTGGATGTTAATCTGGGGAGAAATCTAATTGCTGTTTAATGATTCCTCATGATGATGTTTTTTCACATCTACTGGTAAAGCTGTTCCAGTATTTGGTTATACTTGCAGCTTGGGAGATGGCCCATTATCTCAGTCTGAATTTTTCCAGATTCCTTTCCTAGCACTAGTTGTTGGCTGGATGTTTAGAAAACTGAGGTGCCTTTCACTATATGCTACCCTGAATTTTGCATTATAGATACCCACATATGGAAAATCTTTTATTTCCCCTTGAAATTTGCTGAAATTTACATTAACATTTTTTTTTATATATCCCTCAGAAGAGGGTATTCCCAGAGGCACTGAACACAGGACTGTGGTGACAGTCTTGCAATAAAAAGGAAAAGACATTTTGGTCCTAGCAGTGTTCCCCCTCTTGTACCTCCTAGAATTTTATTAGTCCTTTTGTCATGTTGCTATGCAGGCTGAGTGGATGATTATCTATGATAACCCCTAATTTCTACTCTGATTCACTGTTTTCTGAGACAATGTTTTCAATCTTATAAGTAGTACCTGAATTGCTGCTTCCCAAGTGCCTTATTCAGCATCTGCTTATACTAGTACTAGTTTTGGTAGACTGTAGCTGCCTGATCAAGCTGTTTGGAGTCCTCACTTCCTCCTTCCCCATGAGACTGAATGTCATCTGCATAATCCACCAGCAGAGATTTTTCCAACCTTTCCTTTAATCCTGCAATCCACAGACCAAGAGCAGACTATGTGGAGACACAGCTTCAACCAGCCATGGTCACTGGTGTTCTTAGTAATGCTGTTCTAATATCCCCAAGAGATCTAGTTTGTAATCCCTCTTTTAGATGAAGCCTCCTCTGGTACTAGGTCACATGAACAGGAGGTGGTAATCCAACAGTCTTACTATTCGTTTGGCCACATTTGCTTTCCATAGTCAATGATGGCTGTTATTGAGCTTATTTCTCTTGCCTACCATTCAAGAGCAGAATATACAATGATCTGCTGCATCTTTTGTACTATCATACAAATTATATCCTGATTTATGCTTCTTTATGTATTGTCTGTGGAAAGTCTATGTAGTAAAAGAGTATTGGAAAGGTAATAAGCTGTATTTGCTGATAAAATCTTTTTTAATATATTTTTTTCTTCATTATTATATCCTTATTTTTCTTGATTAGTGTATTTTAGTATTTTACAAAAGAAGCTTGAGCACTGTCTAACTTGACCTTTTTATTTTCCCTGGGGAAATATCCAATTCCTGTGTTTTTCTTGCCCACTATTGAGTGGAATACAAAACTATAAAGACTCAGTGCAAATTTTGCCTCATTCAATATTCATTATCCTTGCCATTGCTGATGGTGACAAATGTCATTACTTTAATGACCATCGTTACCCATTGTCATAATTAAGGGAGATCATTTGATGAAACTGAATATAACACTGCTTCATGCATCAAATTAAAAAAAGATGTCATGACAAGGCACACAACATCACCCGTCATTTGTACAGATGAGTCAATAAATTAAACAATTTCTCCTCGTTAATATGACAACATGGTCTTACTAAAGATTCACAGGGGCAATAGCAAGGAGTGCCAGATGGTGCTTTTCCATTTTTCCCTCCCTATTCTGTGAAGGCATGGGAAGCTGGGCTCCTCTGCCACCTCCTGGGGTTTAACCAAAAATGTTTCCTCATTGACATTACTCCTGGCTTGCGTATGGATGCACCTCCCTGAGGAGACCATTAGGCATGTCAACATCAAGTAGGTGCAGCTTAATTTTGCAGTAGTGAACAAATGTCTCCTTAATTTAAGTGACAAGCATCTGTGTCTTTGCAACAGTTGACCAGAAGCTCTCTACAGTGGATAACTCTGGGTGGTCTGGCATATGTTTTCAGAGGGCTGCAGCAGCCTCTGTGCTGCTCTTCTGCAGAAGCCAAAGCGTACAACACACCAGTACTCTGTAACAGGAATGACAACAGGCTGGTGTAAGACGAAAAAGCTGAGGAAGATCCTAACGTGGAGGCAGTTCTTTCTATTTCAGCCAGGGAAGTCCACCATTGAGTGCTCTTCCACCTTTGCCTGGTAGACATGTCATTTAAGAAGGGTCAGTGTGAAGGAGATACAATTATCTATTATGAAAATACTCTTGCTAAGCAAAGCTGATGAACTGGAATACAGATGTTGAATAGAAAAAGCTTCTGATGGTGTTTATGGCTCTAGTGACTTCCTCTTCCTTTTATGACCTCTTAGTGACTGTTTATGGCTCTTTAGTGACTTCCTACTGGCCATTCTCTTGCCTAATGTAGTCCTTTCATGTTGAGATCTTGCATTACATGGCTTCAGTCTATTTGTTCTTTTTATATATTTTTATAAGCTAAAAAAAAAGTGCACTGGTGTGATGCATTTCTGATTTGCTAGTTAATCTATGATTAAATATCTTGCCCCTGGCATGCAGCAATGAGCAAGAGGATGCTGAGGAGCACAGACTGAAGCTCATTTCTTTGTAGTGGCAAGAAAGCCATGTTTTGCAGTAGGTCTGTGAGCAGTTCCAAAAATGAGTAAAGATCCCTTGCATTTAGCAATATTCAATCAATTAACTCAAAGATTCCTGTCTAAATATTAGCAGATACTGGCTTTGCTTGGCTTGCAAATCCGATGAAAAAAGACTAGTGGCAGGTCTAATGACTACATTAGTAGTCATACCTTATTATTACATTTACTGACATAAGAGATATCCGAAGGTCTGCAGTTCTGGTTTAAGTCTAAACCTTAAGTTTGGCAGTGAGGGGTGAAACAGAGTTCAAAGTACTGAAAATGATGACTTTCAGAACTTAAAAATTCTGGAAAGTATTTTCCTTTCCCCTTTCCTTTGCTTTCCTTTGCTTTCCTTTGCTTTTTCCTTTCCTTTCCAGCACCAATTCATTTCTTAAAAATTGATTAGCAATTTTCAACAAAAGACTGGACAGTCAGCCCCACTGATTGTGACCTGGATATTATAATAAGCCTTGTATTCCTCCCAGATATTCATATGTATGTGTATTTAAGTGATGGACAAGTTTCTGAACATGTATCCAACTTCAAGAACAGAATACAGAAATGTGTTGGGGTGGTAGATCTATCACAGTCAGGAAAGAATTCCTTGTATTAAAGTATTAAAGTGAAAGACAGGAAAAGACATCCTGGAAAAAAAAAATAAAGCCCATTCTCCCCACTCTTCACAATCTTTTGGTCTCAGCTTTCACTGTCACTTAAATGAGCAAGCTGCATAATCTGTGTCCAGCAGTTTAACACACCTTGCTGAGTTCCAGGTGGTGCTAAATGTACTTGTACCCATTAAGAGCGTAGGTATCTGGAGACCAAGGCAAAAAAAAAAAAGCCCTCAAATGTATTTGCTTCATGGGAAGTAAATCCCTCATTTTCACTCTCTTCCTTCTTAAATTGAGGAATAGATTAAAGCACAGCCATATAACTTCTAGTTACATTAGTTAGTTTTGAGTTATATGCTGCTCACATCTAAAAATATCACAAGCAAAGAGTAGATCAAAACATTGCCTTTTTTCTTCGCTTTATGTTTTGATTCGATTAATGATTATAAACACTTTGTTGCATTCATTTCTCTGTGCAAAGAATAGATAAAAAGGACACCTTTGCAGACTTGTGAAAATTTCCCTCAGAGGCATTACACATATTGCTGACTGAAATATGTTTTTAGTATTTTAACCACGAGTAGAGCTGAGTCTTGTTATTAATGTTACAGTTCCTCTTAGTGACCTGAACACCAGTGTGGTGCATTTTGAAAATATGTGAAGAGATTGTCCTTTTCCTGGGGAGTTACTTTCTCATTAGGTGAGAAAGACGAAAAGTGACAGAAAAATAAGGTTACAAGATTTACTCATCTCTCAGTTCTGTTATTTTGCAATCAGCCACTCACATAGAGTTTATTATTGCCCACAATGTAGTATATTCCATCTTTCTGAGCAGAATTCTCGTTTATTGGGTTTGAGTTTTCAGTCCGTCAAAGATTTTCAGCCAAATTCTGCTCCATTACACTCAGCTAATATGAAGTACCTTCACTCAGATCAGTGGAGATAATGTAAATTTATCGCAATTCCATTCCATTTCAGTGAACATAATCAGCTCATTTATACATTTTGTTCTAGAGGTTCTCTGATGTTTAAGAAACTATTATGGTCCTGTGAGACTGAACATTCAATCAACCTCAGCACAGAAATTAGTTAAAATCAATCAGATTTGCGAGTGCAGATTGCTTGCAAAAATTAGGGCATATGGTTCTTGATACTCTTTCTTTTTCAGCAAGATTCTCAAGATTGTCTAAATGTAACTTCACAGCAAACTCATCTATTACTTCAATGAATGTGTTCTGAAAAATCCTATTTTGAGACATTTGGTAGGATGGAAAGGGATGGAAACCGAACCTGTTCAGTTCAGACAGCTGTAACCATTGACTGTTTAGACTAGAGAAGGGGTAATAATAAAGAACTAATGCAAAACATCTATTTTTATATTTAATAGGCAACATGAACATATCTCCTCAGAGCTGCCAGAGTTCTCTGAGTACTAGGTGTTATAAGCAACTTGGGACGTTTTTATTCAAAATTGAAGACAAGGTGTTGGATGTGTGAAACAGTAAACACTGTTTTTTAACAGTAGCGCTGAGTTGGCTTTTAGTTTTAGTTTACCACTTCTGAAAGTGGCAACTCATGATAATTTGCCTCCCAGGAGTGCTGCAAGATTTCATAAATATTTTTAAGAGTTTTGAGATCCCTGAATGAGGTGTATGATAAAGTGAAACAAAACAAACAAATAAACAGTATTCCTTGCCAGTGTTTATCACTGGTGATGCTGTTATTTTGACTGCTGTTTGACTTAGCTTGTCCAGCATTATGCCTGATCTGTGTATTGTAATTCACACTAAATTAACCACTTGAGTGGACTGACAAATGTTTCTGAGTGTCCCTTTCCAAGACAATAACACAGATCATCTATAGCAATAATAAACGAGAATTATTTTACTTTATTGTTTGTAGGTGCAGCTTTTGTATGACTAAGGAAATGGGTAAAAATTGTGAATGACTGGGGGGAGAATGCACCATAAAATGCAAATATTTCTTGTTTCTTGTGGATGACTATGGGCCAGAAGACACATGTTGGCATCTAGAAGTAGCATACGTGTTGCATAGATGATAGCATGCAATGCTGCTGTGATTAGAAGCAGGTCTCAGCAGTCTATAGTTTCTACAGTCTCAGCACAGGAAAAAAGGAAATTTGTTCATCAACCAGAAGAAGATGAGAATTTGCTCCATATTGTGTTGCAGAAGTTGTAAATTGAATTTTCTTGTCTTGATCTTCCTCTCAAGTGCTTCTAACAAGGTGTATAAGAATCAATCCTCAACAGTCCATTGGTACTGGAAGGACACAGGGACCTGGGCTCACTTACTTGTATATACCACATGGACACTACTCTTATGAATGTCTAATCTGTGTAGCCTTGGGAAAGCACATCAAGTTTCTAGCTATACATTCTGTGTAAATGAAATGGAGATAACAACCCACTGAGCTTCGTTTGTTTTGTATATTTAGACCTTTGCATATTTAGACACTCTTCCTAAACAGTGTTTTCATAATGAAGCCCCGATCTTGCTTTGGACATCTAGATATTACTGCATGACAGGAAAGTACAAGTTGTCTTTCCTGGTTCTATCACAACAACACTGGGAAAGTGTTAATTAATAAACTCAGGGAGCAGGAAAAAAAAAATCTGTTAAGCTGAAATATTTTGAAATATTTCCATGATTTTTTTTTCCTTGTTTATAGTGCAGATTTTGTATATACATATATTTACAAGATGCTTCCTATCAGTTTAATGTTTGAAGTGTTGCAGCATAGTCTCTCAATTTGTCTGTGTTGATATTGACAGTTCTGTGAGCACTGACTACAGTGTCAGGGACCTACCTGAGAAGACAGGCACCACTTTTGTAACTTGATGCATCTTCCTGCAGATCTGTGTGTACTTGACCACGAACGGTGTACGCCCCTTTTTCCTCTGTTTTCCCGTTTTGTATAGTTTACCTGGATGCCAACTTTGGAAGATGACTTATCCTGAGCTTCAGAGAAATTTATTCGTGAGTGCTGAGAGTGTGATCTTTGAACACTTTGAATGACAGACCTGAGAAATGCAGCTAGAGTGGTTCTGTCGCTAAAAATGAAATTGTGAATAAGAGGTTGCTCTTAGCACTTAAATGTAAGATACATGGCCAATGGTGTTTGTGTTTGAAGGGAGATTGTGAAGTGATAATTAGAAAGCTGTTTTCCTTGCAGATGATGACATTTATAACCTGATATTCTCTTTCTGAAAGGTACAGAATTCAAGAACTGTATTAGATGACATATTTTTGGGGGCTGCTAGCTGTATTAGTCTTTGCATCCCTCTCCCTATAAAATACTCCACGGTTTCTTTCTCCTTCTGCCCGGTAATTTTTTTCCAGAGAATTCCACACTTCATTTTTTTTTTAATGTGGACTTAAGACATTTCATTTCATCATAATATAATGTGGATTAAAAGCCTGAATATTGCATCTCAAAAAGTAATTGGGGAAATAGTAGTACATTATCCTGTATTAGTGCTGATGTGCCATTGCAGTTCTCTACTGATCAGTTTTTACCTTCATTCTGTCCATATCGCTTCTGATGATTCACCTCAAAACTAAATTGATGGTATCCATATCTGATAACAGTACATATTTGGAGTTATTTGTTGAGAATATTTAAGACATAACACAAATGTGAGAATATCTGACACTAGGGCAATCTTTAGAATAGCAGTAGAAGCATCTTAACATCTGGTATCTCAGAGAGAGAGGGTGAGGAAGGCAAAGTGAGGGTACAGCTCAGCTTTCTGTACACTCAAAGTAAGCATAATGTCATCTCAGTATATGCTGAATTTGAATCAAGACGAAATGACTTTCTTAAAAGACATTCTTCCATTCAGCTACAACTTCCAAGGGCTGATACTGATATTAGTTACACCCCCAATCCTATACCACTCCAAGTATTTAATTTCACTAATGGTTGCCCAGCTGAACCTGCAAAAAAGATCAAATAGTTGAGCTATTTTTTCACAAAGTGTGTCTGTCAAATTTTCAGTAGGTTTATATTACCATACCTTCTTTTGAATCAATGAATATAGGCAGATTTGGCACTCAGTAAGATTTAAATTGCTACTTTTTCATAATTTAATGAATGTTCATGTAATGGCAAGTTTTTTTTTTTTTTATTCATTGAAGCTGGTGCCTACCTTTATGATAGAACTGGTAACAGCAGTGCAGTGCAACCCTGCTCAGAAAATGGTGTTTTCACTCTTTGTGAAAAATTTCATAAGGTAAAGTAAGCCTGTTTATATATATATATGTGTGTATATATATATATATATATGTATATATATTTGCATATTCCACTAATGAACTACCATTAGGTATGAAATTTAGCATCTGTGCTTTAAGTAGTCACTTCTTACAGTTTGGTGATCTTGATCGTAATTCATTCTGGATGGATTGTTAGCACTGTATATTTTATGATCACTCATCTGCATTACATTTTGTTATTTTATGGACTTCTACCAACTGTTTGAATCACAGTGGCTTTGATTTTCTGTATTGTTTTCAGAGATGCTTAGAGTTATTTCAAAAACTAAGACACTCTTTACAACCCTGCTTTCCCTCTGGATTTGTGGGAGAATTGAGGAAAATGCCAAGAAAGAATCATCATTCCTTCACACAGAATGACACTTCACTGATTCTGTAGGCCAGACCTCTCCCATATGTTTCCTACATCATTTTACTTTTTTTACCTATGATCTGGAATCTTGTTAAAATGTTGTTTTCCCTTTTGCCTTGGAACTAAAAATCATTCAGGATTTCAACATTTTATGTGCTATTGAGATGATAAATGGTGTGAACAGGGAGCTATTGATTCATCTTCTTAACTGATTTGGTGGCCTATTGGCAATTACACACCTGGTTGCAACCAGCATGCGTGGAAACAAGCTGTCAGGAGCTCCAAGGCCTGATGTATTGTACCATTCCAACTTTCCGATTATCACCAAATCAATATTTTGCTCACTGATGCTTTTGCCATTCCTTGAAAATTTCAAATGATGAGATACTATCAGGTGCAACATGTTTAAGCTGTGGTATGAGCTGGTAGAGACCTGCATGCTCACCAAAGTTCAGGTTACACATTTTGGGGCATGTAATGTTCAGACTTTGATAGAATGGATCTCTGTCAGATCATGGATTTCTGAGAAATGGTAGAAAAAATTTTGATAGTTAGCCTACATCCTTCAGCTTCTTTCAGTTTATTCCAATAAAATAACATACAGAAGTGGACAGGACTGCTTTGTGTAATTCCTGTTCTAGGTGCAGGTGTCCTATTTAGAAGGTAAACTTGCAGGCACATTTTTTTTTTTTTTTAATATTTGCTTGGACCATAAATAATGGATGGATTGCATCTGTATCTGAAACAGTAGTTTATCATAAATGACATGAGAGGTAGTGCTGCCTAAGAAGTTTTGAAGAAGCTGTAGTAATGTCTAACACTTATGACGCTTTCAAACACCTTAGTTATTTTCCATTGAGAAGCAATGAAGAAATAGCTCTTTGTTCTACGTTCTTATATGTAAGCAATCACAATTTATCCGTTTCAGATGGTTTTCAGTTTCAAGATATAGACACTTAAATCAGAAAGTGGTTTGGTATCTCTCTGTTTAGGCTGTTTGCCTAAGTTCCTATTTTAGTAGAAGGAGATCTAATCATGGCATTCAGTGCCGGTCTTCAAATGTCCCAAAATAGACATATATTGTTGGTGGTGAATTTAAAGCCTTCTGAACTCCACTGAAGTCTTAATTCACTTACCTACATATAGATTGCTAGTGCCATTAAAAATGCCCTGGCATGTCCTGACTGACCTTCAGTTACTAATCCAAAGGAACATGCAAATTTTCCAAATCCTATATTTTATCAGTCAATTCTACCATAGGCATATTAATCTGTAAACAGAGTTTCACTCTTCATTTACTTAATATATATTCCTATTGCTCTACAGTAGGGAATTTCAAAACTTCAGAAAACATCATTCAAATTGTGAATGGATACAGAAGGCAGTGTGCTGCACAGAAAATCAAAGTAGAATTGACCAGAGAATATTGCTACTAGCAGATAAAGTCTTGTTTAACTCCTATTCTCATATTTTAAAATGAACATTGATGAATTAAAAAAGGTTCACAAGAGGGAAAAATTAGAGTAGTTCTGGAAAATCAGGTTAGCAGTAATAAATTAATAGATAAAACAGCAGTAAAAAATTAATAGATAAAGCATTGAAATATTTAACTTAGCAAACAAATGAAAAAGAGGTTACTTATGTTTTACAAAAATTTACCCACATTCAGAGGACTTTCAAATATAAAGGACTGCTGAAAATAAAGAGCACTTCATCAGAAAAAAAAAGCCAGAACAAGCTGTAAGAGGCAGGATTTTGACAATTAATACCATTAGTCATTACAACAACAACCTTATCATTTCTCTTCTTTGAACCAAAAATTAATGACTTTCTAAAAGACAGTCTAGGTCAAGTAGAAGTTTTTGATTTTGATACAGGAATAGCTTGCAGAAAATCTTTATTACAAGTTCAAAACACTGTGTTAATGAAATGGCTGCGTGGTATACATTAACAAATGAAAAGGTAAAAAAGGTATTCCCACATTCAAATAGCCAGATGATCTCCTCTGCCTCGATCAACACATGGCATAAATACGTAGGTGCTATATTTTAAAGAAATAGAAAACATATGACTTATTGTAGAGACCCTTCATTTCCATGTTTTTCTGAGTTTGTTCTTCCTTTTTTTTTTTCTTTTTTTGATTACTTGTGTAACCATAATGGGTTTTTTTTCTATATAAAATCTGAACTTTCTTGGAAAAGTAATTTAAATAATAGAACAGCCATTTAATATTTCAGTCTAATATTCACTGAATGTAAAAGATCAGCAATGACCCACATATATACATATTTCTGTCCTTGAAATAACTGTGTTGTAAAAACAGAGGAGGTGAGAGAGACTTACTATATTTTCACTCTGCATATGCATATATACTTTGTCTATCAGTGTGTTCCTTCAGTTTTCAGCAATTATAGCACATAATTTATTCTTTTGACTTATTCTTTCTCGAAGCCACAGTCATTCTTTACATCAAAAACTGTAAAATTTGCATGTATTGTAAGACTGTTCTTATCAGCTTTCACCTTCCACTTTGCAATTCACAGTAGGGAAAATACAAGAGGAAAAAATTAAGTAATGGACTTTGAGTATCCACTTTTTAGGTCCTGTGTACATTAAACTACATACAGTGAAAACCTCTTACTTAGAAGATAATTACAATTAGAATTAAGAAGTATGAGGTGCCACTTTGGAGGATAGTAGCTGGGAAAATAATGATTCATTAGTGTGATCCATAAGGGAAAGAGGAAAAAAAGAGGAAAAAAAAAACCCTCTCAACACCCACTTTTAGTATGTGTTGGACTTACTTACAAGAAATCTATCAGCCAATGGTGAATGGTGGGACAGATGGATAAAATCGGCTTACTATATTTGCTGTAATTATAAAATGTCACATATATATATAAATATTATATATTTAATTTTCCTCCTACTCTCTTTCTTTCATTCATAAGTTGCAGTCCACCTCCAGTTTTAGATGTCTGAAACCAAAACTACAATCCTACAAACCTTTCCATTCAGCTGTCACTTTACCCCGGATACCCTTAAGCACTCTTTAACTTCCAATGATATATCCCCTCTTGTGTCTTTGGAGCAAAGACTGGAGACCAACTGTCCCATCCCCACAGCTGAGCATCTTAATGGTGAGCATCTTTTCCTAAAGAGGAAAGCTGTCTTTCCCTCAAACTCTTCTCATTTCTGGTGAAATACCTTCAACAAGAGGTTAGGAAAGCACCCCCATTCCCTAAACTGCAGTTGCAAGCTAATTCCTAGGTTTTCAGTTAAAATGTTACAGCCAAAACCTCAAGAAGTGAGAAATAAAGGTTGTTAAATGTGGAATGAAACTACCTCTGGTCAACAGAAAAAATTTGTTCCGTATTGTATCTATGAGTGTATAACAAATGAATAATTAGCGAGGAAAATGAAGAAGAAAAGAGGGGAAGTAGGTCTTCACCTAATAACATCAAGAAATAACACAAAGACCCCTGTGGTGATTCATATCAAGTATCTCATTTAATTATAGTTTTACTAATTTATAGTGTAGTTGTTGTGTAAATGTACTGTATTCTGTAGTCTTTGGTCATAAAATATTAGTGATGTGGCATGCAACACTGTTTGTGATTTAAAGACACCCAGTAAGCAGCTGAACCTCTTTGCTGGGATTCCTTTGCTCTCTACTTTTAGCACTTCTTGGTGAACATACTAAAATTGTTGGTTCAAACAGTAGCCAGCATAGGTGATAATGGCCACAAAAACTACACGGCACCGATATTGACAAGTACAAGCCATGTGTGGATAATGGAGGTGAAGCTTTCTCAAAGTAACTATTTTAATATTGAATATCATGGTATATAAATCCTTATCCATATTTGAGATTTAATTAATTCTCCAATACAAGAACTGTTTGGCAGTAGTTTGTGTTAACTTTGGAGCTGATTTGGGTTCACCCTGGAGAGATACTGGATAGCAGAGTTTGATTGTCAGTAGAAGAGACTTAATTGTAAGTTATAAATGGAAAAATGCTATTAAGTCATGGAGCAAAATTATTCCCACTGGTGTCTCCTCATTTGAAACTGGGTTCTTTTAAGATGAAGACGTGCCTCACTGTTCTTCAGACAACCTTAAGATGGTCTGGAAGTGAGACTAAGCAGAAATTCCTCATGATGGCAACACAGTGATCAAACAGTCTAAGAGGGTTGCACATTTACTCAGCTTATCTCTATAAAGAATCCTGTTTATATTTTATAACAGAATAAAAGTGCTGGCAATTGAAAACTGGAAGCCTGTTATTGGAAATTATTTTTGCAAACTGTACTTATCCAGTGGCAATAACGCATTTTAACATCTGCTGTTACCTTCCTGAAGCGTATGGATTTAGCCATTACCAGGAACTTAATAGGCCTAGTGCCTTCATCAACTGCTATCCATATCACTGTATCATATGTGGAATTGTTCAGGGAATTGAAGCTATGGTTTGTCATAACACATTTAGCAAATGACAAATGCAGACACATCTAAATATATACGCAAGGAAGGGAAAAGTACATCTCCTAGATCAGAAGCACATACAATGAAAAGCAGTCTAAAAATCAAATAAAGACCTAGAAAGTATATGATACAAATTTTCTCTCTCTGTGAAAGCAGATGGACTAGATGATGGTTATAACATATCTGCAGATATAGGCTAGATGTATCAATACACTGGAGTTGTTTTACTATGATGGTAAAAAGCAGTAATAGCTGTAAAAAAAGACTTATGGCTGATTTGCACTGTCTGCGTGAGTCAAAGCATCTATCCAGAATAGTCTTCCTAATAGTTTGTGTCTTTGTAAATACATTGCTCTCTGAGTTGCACAGTCCATCTCAAAAGTTGCACATTTCTGTTTTTTTTTAATTTTTTTTTTTTTATTAAATAGGCCAAGTTTTAGAGATTCTGAACACTTGCAACTAATATTGGTAAAAATTTGAAGTCTTGCAGGCTTCCGAGATCCAAATCATCTGCTCTAATGGATAATTACACTGTAATCTATGTGCAAATTCCTTCTTAACTACTGATTTTGCACATTGACTAATGGTTACTGCTGTTCACCCTTTGGCAAAGTCAATGAAGATAATACTGTCGACCCACTCACCAGTGCTTTCCCAAATCAGGTGGGCAAAGGAATCCCTCCTGTGAGAGCCAATAACTGCTCTGTCTCACTGAGGCACTTTGAGAGCAAGTTGGGTAATATTGTTTCACCAGTCACCTAATGTATGACAGCTGTAGCATTCATTAAATTGTTTTTAATTCTACCACATATAAACTGAGTTCAGTGAGGCTGGAGAAGACTTTAAGTTGTGTTTTAAAGGAGTCTGAATTCTCATGATGCTCTTGTGACATTGTGTTGTTCCTTGATATGTTCTTTCTTGTGGTTGTCACATCAAAAGTTTCTTTCATTTTTCTCACCTCTCTTATACTTTATCAACCACTTTTAATAACTGACTCAATGTTAAGCAAAGTTATTTTTTTCCACCTAGTCAGGGACTTAATCATATCCTCCATGGAGTGTTAGCTTTTGTTTTATGTTTCCTTCCCTTGCTGAAGTCTGCAATCTAGTTTATGCTGTCACTGGATTACTTAATACGAGTAACACACCTTTCATTACAAAGTCATCTTTTCCTCATATTTTTACTTGACAGCTGTCTGGTCTTTTGAGCTTTTGAGCACTGGAAAATACCTGAAATATCAAAGACTTCTCCCACTGGTTATACAAAGATTATCTGCAGTGATTTTTAGGAATCTTTTATCTACAATAATTTTTAAAATTCATGGATGGTGTGGGTTGCATGTGTTTTGACAATGTTTCTCCTCCTGTCTTTCTTTCACTTGCCTGACTGCTTTCTACTAACTTGAAACATTTCAAATCTTTCAAATATAGTTTTTCAGGGCAGAGCCTTTCTGGTCTATATTCTATCATACCTTGAGTACACCTTGTACAGGATTTGTATTAGCACAAATATATCTTATACCCAAACTGTATCATCATAGTACATTTTCATTCATATAGCAGTTTTGATATCAGATAT
This sequence comes from Nothoprocta pentlandii, assembly GCA_013398315.1. Classification (NCBI taxonomy): domain Eukaryota; kingdom Metazoa; phylum Chordata; class Aves; order Tinamiformes; family Tinamidae; genus Nothoprocta; species Nothoprocta pentlandii. The sequence continues at coordinate 1,155,139 of VZSG01000122.1, forward strand.
CAGGTACAGAGAGACTTCTCTGAAGTCTTCTTCATCAACATTGGAAGGGAAGAGCATCATCTTCTAATCCTTGTTGCTGCTTTCCTGATCATTCATCTGGAAATATATTTGGAACAGGATCAGGAAGCTCAAAAGGGACAAATAGTTGCCTCCAACTTAACTGTTTTCTACTGGGACATGTGGTTGGGCTCTTTGGATAGGGATCTGCTGAATTATTCTAGGAGAAAACTCTGTGTTGTCTATGATTATGTTGAAATATATGTCAGTATAGGCAGAATAAACTGGTTTTATTAAGCATCTCCTATAAAGCAATAGATTGAAAGTTTGCATAAGAATTGCAAAATACTGACCTAGGTAATAATGAAGAGTTGTAAGGGTACATGGGAAATACTAGCTGCAGGATGTGATGCACATGCTAACAGGAGAAAAGTGTGTGAGTGTGACACTAAAGACAAAGTGAGGAAGCTTTCCACTACTTACTAGAGTTTATAAACCTACGCTAGCACTTTGTAAAAAGAGAACTCTCTTGTTCTCCTAAACAGAGTTTGTAATCTTAGGGAAACCTGTAACAAATTATCTTCTGCTGAAACACAATTCCCTAAAGAGCCATAGCTGCTGATGATTGATGAAGAGACTGAGTTGATTTCCTTTGTACAAGTAATTAACAAACTGGTTTAGATGACTGAGTTTATACTTCCAAGAATTTATATTTCCAAACCTCTTTCCCTGAAGGATACTGATGTATTGAAACTACTTTAGAGTTAGGACATGTAACAGAAAGAAGTCAAAAGTTTCAGGGCCAGGTACAACACTAAGTTCTCTGTACAATATGTTAAACACTCTACTGAACTTGAATCCCCTTTTGTCTTTGATAGTTTTTAGCTGAAATAGGCAAAGGAATGTGAAATCACCTGAAATTAATGTCTCCCTGAATAAAAGGGTCCTCACCCTGTGAGCTGCCTTCTCTCTCCCCATGGGGCGACGCAGACTTCAGACCTCCTCTGCGTTGCTTGCCCTTCTGTTCAAGCACCATGCAAATATTTATTCAGTACAGGGTGACTTAGACTTGTAAGTACATTTAAGTATCAAGCTCCTCTGCAATATTAGCCTCAAAGATATGATTTTCAACATTAGCATATGTCAGAGAGAGATATAATTATTTAGCTGTAAGTGAATCAGAGATACAGATTAGCCAGCTGATATAAAATATGTTTCAATCCTTTGTCATGGATCACAAATCTACCAGAAATGTGATATGCCTTCAGGTATGCTTTATACAGAGTGACAAATGGCTATTGTGATAGAAACAGTGCAGTTCGTTCCTGAGCTCCTCTTTATCCAGGTAGTAATATCTAGGCTAGCTTAAAAATATAAATATTAAATGCAACTTGTTCATTATCTGAAGGCATTGGCTTTTAAAAAGAAGGTTAAAATCAAACTGGAATGTAACATACTTGAGTTAGATACTTAAATACTGGTGATATAAAATTGTAGTAATAGTCACTAGTCTCAATAGGTGAACCTTTGGCCAGATACTGAGAAACCAAAGTCGCCATCATATTTTTTCAAAGACCATTTGTATAATTTTTGAGGCTTAGTTCAAAATATTTAGCATCCAGTGTAGATATCCAGCAGAGAGCGACAAAGATGATAAGGGACTGGAGCATCTCTCGTATGAGGAAAGGCTTAGTGAGCTGGGCCTGTTTAGCCTGGAGAAGAGAAGACTGAGAGGAGATCTGATCAACATGTATAAATACCTGAGAGGAGAAGGCAGGAAGAAAGGAGCCAAACTCTTCTCAATGGTGGCCAGTGACAGGACAAGGAGTAATGGTGTAAGTTGAAACCCAGGCAGTTCCATCTGCATGTGAGGAAGAACTTCCTTACTATGAGGGTGACAGAGCCCTGGAAGAGGCTGCCCAGAGAGGCTGTGTAGTCTCCTTCTCTGGAGGTCTTCAAAATATACCTGAGTGCAGCCCTATGCCGTGTGCTCTAGATGTCCCTGCTTGAGCTGGGGTGGGGGTTGGACTTGATGATCCCTAGAGGTCCCTTCCAGCCTTAACCATTCTGTGATTCTGTGATTTAGCTCTGAGTTTACCAAGAATCCCAAGTAATTTAGATGTCCTCCATAATTTAGTCTTCAAATTTACACATCCATCTGGGTCTATTGAGCCACAAAATCTAATTGTGGGCAAAATAAAGGAAAGTTGATCAAATTGAAAGGTAGAACAGGCTGGCATCCATTGAAGAACTTTTGCTTAGACCATTAACAGGCACTTTTCCCCCCTCTTTTGACTTTCTGTGTTTAATTTTCCACATATAATAGTGTTCTTTGATGAAGTTATACAGTCAACAGAAATCATAATTGGGAAGACCACAACAAAGATTTTCACCAGCGATATTATTTAATGAATGCATTAATGTATTCAAATGATAGTCTTTAAATAGTGTCCCAGATACTTAAGTGAGATCACTCATGTCATCCAGTACTTCTTTTAATTTACATTGCATAGTACTATCTTCCCTTCTTTTGAATTTGAAGCTCTTTTTGAATATAAACCATTTCTTAAATAGCTCCAAGTCCAAGGGAAAAGAATCTTTTCCATCTGTTTCATCAACACAATAAATGTAAGTGAAAAAAAGAAAAGGAAGAAGAAACACAAAAATAACTATGCTGGAACATATCAGTTACATACCCATTGACTTTGGCATATGTTGTGCTCTTATTCAGTCAAAAAGTAATGCAATAGAAACCTATATTCACATGTACATGCTAACAATATTTTTCTTGTCACAGCTCAATCTACTACATGCTGTAAAGCAGCCTTTCACAGGCACCACATCTCAATGTACTAAACTCATTTACAGGGGGTCAAAGCAGATGACCCCTTCAGCTCTTAAGAATTTTGCACAAAATATCTGTAATAATGCATCTAATATATAGTGAAATTCCCAATAAAATTCTCTGCCCCTTTCATCTTAATTCAAATAATATATTAAAACTGATACATCATTGTGCCTTTTATTTTTTTATTATTTACACTGAAAATTCTCTGCTTCATTCATCAGCTTGATTATTGGCATTTTATGCATACCACTGGTAACTTCAAAATAAGCATAGTTCCATAAATGGACATTTTACATTTGGTGTGCAAATAATCATCCGCTGAACGGATGAGAGAAGAAAGATACTTGTTTAGTTAGAGTGTTGGATTAACAGCCAGAACATATTGCTTCCATTTCCTGCTTCCTCACAGGTTTTTTAATGTGACTCTTGAGCAGTTTCTTCTGCCTTTGCACATCATGCTTCTTCTGAAATGTGGAGAGTGGTGCTTGCTTTCTTTCTGTCTAGTATTTAGAATGTTACATCATTTTATAGCACTTGTCACAATAAACTTCCGTCTTATCTTCTATTGCAATGTCAATGACAAATATTGTTTGTTTGGTGCATGCAATGTGGTATAAAAGTCATGAATGTTGTACACTTGTAAACCACTGTGCTGCAGCTACTGCCAGACTCCATTTCACCTCTGTTCCCTCTTGCAAATGCTTAAAAAGGTTTACCTGGGAAATTGGCAGGATGAATAAGATGAAGATTGCACTCTCAGGCACAGCTTCCAATTAGGGATAGCACTAAGCATATTGAATTCTTTTCCTTCATAAGAGCACATTAGTAAAGAGTCAATTATTAACTCAGCTACTTGATTTATTCCAGCATCTTAAAGGTACTAGGGGTCAATGTATTTAAGGTTTTTTTTTTTTTTTAATTATTATTTCAAGTGGAAATTAGGTTCTCAGAGGGTAAGTAGATTATAATAGATCCAAACTCCAGCCCATGTGCTGGTATGTCAGTAGGATTTATTATAACTCCCACCTTCAAAGAATAAGAATTACATGTAATTTTCTCTTTTTATTAATGAGATTATATGTGGTTCAATAGGTGCTCAGTGTGACATGGTAGTGAATTCTCACTCACCGATTCTGTCCTTTGCCTTATCAGTAGGTTCTCTAATTCTCCCAACTCTTATTTCTGTTCCTTCCTCATTTAAAGCCACATTCACAGTTAAAGATGTGCAAATTTATCCCCAGGTTCACTTATGAGAAGATTAAGCTGTGAAAGTCTAGTGAAAGCTCATCTAAGAGTTAAATAAAGGGAGAGAGTTTGCAAAATATGATTTTTATCCGAGAGTCAAGCAGGTGAATCGTATGCTATATAATACAGGAAGATGAGACTTTATCATTTGCACTGTTGAGATAGAAACTCAACATGTAAATGATCCTGATAATATCTATAACATATTTTATTAGAGAATTGCTTGATTACTAACACAGATCTTTAATTTCATTAAGGTGTTATGAAGAGAAATGATTAAAGTTCTTTAGTTTATTAACTGACGTGATGTTACTTCAGAATGGGATTTTTATGGTAATGTATTGAAGTATTTGCTAAAGATTAGGCATTTTTTTTCTTAATTTTAGCAAAAACAAACTGAAGCAGTTGGAAAACTTATTGCAGTTACTGCCAGAAAGTGATGTGACCACTGTAGACACAAGAGGTGTCTTGTGAGGGCCTGAAATGGGGATAATATAATGGCAAAGTTATATTTAGCTTGGGAAGCAATGATACTTTACCTTTTTCTGCAAGTCCCAAGCGAACACTATCTGTGTTGGCACTGAGAGCAAAGTTGCTTCCTATGCAGGAGTGCAAGTCTATTCATTTTCCTTCAAAAAGTTGGTTGCTTTGTGATAGATGGTGTCCCTATGAGTGCGAGTGGTTAAATCTCTCTCTTGTTATTTCAGGAAAAAAATACTTCATTGGAGATTTTTGAGTTCCTAGATAGACAGCTTATTAGAGGAGGGCTATAAGCAGATATGGAAAGGAGTAGAAAACTTCTGGTTAAAAATCACATTTGAATGTTTAAAAAGGCTAAATTTTTGATACATCTTTGCCTGAGGTTGATTTTTGAAAATGAAGCAGACATTGAGGAAATGAGTATGAAATGGCTTATGGCTTTATTTATGTATTTATTTTCTATCCCCACTTATTTATGTATTTATTTTCTATCCCCACTCAGACTTTGTGTATTTTATTGTCACTTCTCCATGATGACAATGTCTTATTCACTCTCTGCTTCTGGTATTGTTTTGTTGCATGCTATTTTCACGTTTAGGATACTGGTCCTGTTATTTTTTCCAAATACAAATATATTATTGGAAGAATACTTTGCATAATTTTACAGAGGCAAGCAGAGTTCTACTATGCCAGAAAAGGGTAAAAACTGGAAGTGTCTTCTCATTGCTTTGTTTTATACTAAAACGTATTTGTGAAGTATGTAACAATCTTAGTGATCCAAGGGATGACAATGTTAGAAAGTTCCAAAATCTTCTACTTAATGATGGGTTTCAACGTATAAAGGGCAAAATGATTTTTCTTCAACAGCAATAAGTAATTTTCTGAACAATGAAATAGGATTCTGCAAGTTTGTTTTGAGAATCAATACATTATTAACACTACTCTGACAGCCCAGGATTGAATTTATGAAATAATATTTTGGCCTTCTTGACCCACAGCAAACATATTTTTTGTCTTCAGCAGAGGCATAAATTCTGACATTACAGTAAGATTTGAACTTAACTGTTTCCCTGAATCAGAACCTGGATTCAAGAGAACACTAGATAAATTACTGTAATAAGTAGAAAATAAATTCCTCATGGCAGATTTCATGGAATTTTCTGGAGATAACAATCCTGGATTTAGCAAGGAGTGATATCTTGCTTTACAATTTCTGAATATATCTCTGGAATTTAATTGTAACCCTACAACAGAATTACATGAATTCTTGGAATCTCAAAAGTCTACCTTCCACACAAGATTAAAATATCTTTAGTCATCAGCTGGTTGAGGTAGTATACTTTTCTGTACCAAGAACTCCCTCAGGGAAGAAAGAAGTCTATTGATCTTGACACAATAGCTAGGTTTCTCATTATGGTGATACTGAGCTCTACTAAAACTGTAGGCTATATTCTCATCTAATGCTGTTTAGTATTAACCTCAAAAGAGAAAGAAATATGAAATTGCACCTGGTAAGGATCTAGTTTTCTTTCTTTGTAGTGTAAATATCTTATAAACATCCACTTCAGTTTTAAAGAGAGTCATGTCCTGCAAATGGAAAATTTTACATGTAAAACTTTGCAAAGGAAAAGGCAGGTGGCTTCTTGACAATATTACAAATAATTTAGGTAATTATTTGTTGCTGAACTAGTTAATGTCAAGATTGTAGGGTGAATAAAGTGGTTTCTCATGTTGTTAGCAACCTGTGTTGCAGAGTTGTTAGCTCAAGAATAGTGCTAATGTAATGGTGGTGTTATTATTATCAATACTTATTATTTATTGAGACTGTCACTGCAAGTGGTGCATAACAAATATAAAAGTGAAGGCAGGTCTCCCATTGGCCTGACTTGGATGACTTGGATGATCTTATTAGACAAATGTTTTATGAGCAAGAATTTCAAAAACAGAATGGGAAATGGGAAGAAAATAGGTAGATAACTTCAAAATTGTTTATTCACGGTCCAAGTAGTATATGTGGACAAGTGGAGAACTTGTAGCTGTGCCTGAACATAACAGATGATGAAGAGAAGATGAAGGAACAAAGAAGATAAATTAGGGCAACGATGTTTCTTCATTGTGTACTGAATTACCTGATGTGTTCCAACATGATTTCTTCATTAGCTATAAATATCATAAAGTGTTGCTTCAGTTTATAGAACAAAAAAATATAATTTCCAATGGTGTCTACTGGAAAAAAAAGGAAATGTAGAGCTGCAATTCATCTACATATCAGCAGTGATTTAGCTTTTATTGCTGTATTTCCCACAGATAATATTAAGACTGAACTCTTTGGAACTCATTAGCTGAGGGCTTTTGGGAACAAACTTTCCCAGATGTGTTGTTTGTGATAATCATCAGCATTATCAGCATCTTTTCATAATGACTTGTTGTGCCCCATCTAATCTTGGGTATCTTCATGGAGAAATTATTCCTGATAAAGGCTGTGAAATGAAAAAAATAATGTTTTTCTGAAATAATTTCAGAACAATAAGGACTTTATTAAATAAATTTAATGCAAATTAAGTACAGGCAAGCATGTTTGAATTTGTATGACCAACCTTGGTCATATATATGTACAGCTCTCAAATATCTTTGCCGGTCATATTCCCTATGGAGATACCTCCTGTGCATAGGATGCTGGTCTGTATATTATTATTATTGGACTCCACCTCCCCAGAGAAGTGGGCAGATGCTGCCAGGATCCATGGTGCTTTGACAAAACAACTTTCTTGAGGAAAGTCTGGACACAGCATATTTGAGGGTGATTGTGAGCTCCTTTTCATAAGGCCTCAGGGAAGCTAGCAAAGGATTTTAAATAATTCACATGGCAAAAATACATCCAGAGAGCTTAAAGTCAATAAAGCCTCTAGCTCTTTATATTACTTTATAACTGAGTTTCAGTATATTAATTCAAAGCTCTCAGAAGCCAAAGACACCATATTTTCAATCTGCTTGGGTGCAAATGTGAGATACCATATGGGTCTTAGACCCAAGAGGGAGGACGCAATAAACCCACAGTCAGAAAGCTTAAATAAAAAGTGGGATTGGTTTCTTTAGCATAAATAACACGTTTTCTACCCTGCATTTCATGAGCCTATATTTCTGATGAGAATAATTTTGAGTAGAAAAAGTGTGATAGAGTAGAAGTCTGTGTGGGATGGAAGATAAATTTAGGTCTATAATGAGGGACAGTTTGAATAATGTGCCCAGTGTATCAGCTGTTAGAAACATTTTCTTTGCTACTAAAAATGCACAAGTTGCAAAATGTTTTCCACCCAACACTATTTCCTCCACTTCCTATGGATGTTGTGGAGTTTTAGGAAGAAAAAAATCTGCAAATAATAAAGAAGCATTTCAGCAGAGCCCAGAATGTTGTTTCTATAGCCTATGCTCAAAGAAAATAGAAGCTCTGACCAAGCAGTTATATTGTATTAAAAATGACACTTCCTGAGATGCAAAGAACTCACGGAATCATTTAAATTAACAAAAGTTTCATATTATTACTCTGCTGCTGCTGTTATCAATCATCCTACTCCCACTGAATTTTTGAAGGAAAGATAAAACACTAAGAAAGTGCCAGGAGTTAGGGTCTGGAAAATATCATCATTGCTTACCACTTAGGTTAAAACTTTCTAAATAGAGCTTTTCAAAACAGATTATGCATGTTTGAGTATAAAAGTGAGTATATATAATGACTACCCCATAATTGTCAGGTTCAGGTACTGAGGAAAGGAAAACGGTGGCATAGTTAAATAAAGTAAGGAATTGATGTGGGATTTTTAGCCATAAACATCATATGTGGCTTTGGGAAAAAGCATCTCTTCTTTGCCTCAGTCTCCAAGTCTATATTAATTTAATAATTATTCTGCTTGCAGAGATGGGTCAGTGAGTCAGGTCCTCAGGAAGTGAAATTTCCACAAGTGCCAGGGACTAAGCTCAATCCTGTACAGCCCTTTCTATAAAAGTCTGATGGATGTATGTGACAGAGCAATCTCAGTTGACTAGACAGCAGTATTTGTGCAGTTTTGTGCACAAATTTGTGCAGCTCAATAGGGAGAGAGTGTCTACGTATGCTATTACCATTTAAAAATTATTCTTTTAATTTGACAGGTCTTTAAGCCTCTTCTACTGTCTCTCTGCATCTAGAAGTTTTTATGGTCACCCTGTTGTGCTGTGCAAAAATGGCAATTTGACCCCTGCCTTTCTCATTTTAAGGCCGGTTTCCCTAAAAGGCAGCATCTCGTAGGCAGAGACAAACTAGAGAAAAAGAATTTCAGAAGTAAAGCTGAAAGAATTTCACAGGAGGAGGAAGTGTGTTAATTTGCTCTTTACATTAGATCCTCTCCTAAGCTTTAATATTCAAAATCTGTCTTAAAACTGAAGCATAGTATTTAATAACATTTTGAATATTACTAGTACTCTTAGAATTTCATATAACTACAATAAACATTTCTGATAGTTGTACAGATGACCAGTCTTTCTGAATTTCTGACTACTAAGCTTTGTGACTAGGAAATGTTTTTTGTTTGACTGTCACTCATGCTCTGAAGCTTGATGCTGTGTTGAGTAGAGCTCAAGGGTTATGCTCTTGTGCTTAGGGAAAGTGTCACACCTTCTCTTTCAACCGACAGATCTCCACCTCCTCCTTCACAGTCGCTTTTTCTTACTCTATAATAGAGGAACCTCATTCACTTTATGCCAGATTGCAATATCCTAAGGTCCAATATGAGCATCCACAATGAGATCGGAGGGTAAAGAAGAGGAAGTCTGATCACAAGGAGGGCAATTTCTTTAAACTTTCCTTGAACAGTGCTGGGAAAACCTTAAGAACAGAGGAATTTAGAATGCCAGAAGGCCTGTAATCCAGTTCTTAATCTTTTATTCAACTTCAGCGTGAATGTAACACATTGTTGGGTCACATCCTCAGTTTAATATGAAAGCTGGGAAGTGGTATGTTCATATCTTGTCCCTGGAACTTAAAGACTCCTCTTGCTGGCAGGTGAATTTGAAAAGCTTTGTCCATTCACCCAACCCACCTGTTCACCCAGAACTCTTTGGCAGTTGCCAAAGCGAGTCACAGGCTGCTTCCCCCACCAAGGGCACAATTATTTTAATGAAGAATTTTTGGTGGAAAGGTGTTTATTGGTTGACATAGACAACACAGCCCAGCTCAAAGCAGAAGACTCAGATATGACTAACCAAGAATCCATAGCTGCCAATTGTCACCCTACAGAGAATGTCAAGGAGGACTTGCTGAAAAGTTTAGGAGGATGCCAAGTCAGTTTGTTCCCTTTTGATAATGAAGGAAAACATCATCCCTAAGGGAACAACAAACTATAGAGCTGGTAGAACAATGAGGCTGCCAATGGCTCCATCTGAGATGGAATCAGTGACACAGCATTTGGCACTGCTCCTCAGAACCTGGAATACTTGAATGATCTGGATAAAGACCTAAAAGATAAAAATACCAACCTACACATGAATTTCCCAGAAAACCTACTATCCTGAAGTGAGGGAAGAAGGAGAAACTGATACTGAAATTAATTATTTAAATGGCAACAAACTGATGGTTTTGACCCAGGTCAAAACACAGGAAGAGAAAGCTGTAAAAAAAGTGGTTTTCACAATCTGAAGATCTTTAAACAAATAAGAGAGATGAGGATAAAAAGGCAAACTGAACTTGAGAGTATTTTATGTACAACAAACTCAAAATACAGAATGAATTACTATGAGCAATTCTAAAAGTATGTATGCACTGCTCCAAATGATATACTCAGAAAGGAAATGTGGTAGAAATGATTATTCTGATTATCCAAGAAGAATTACTAGGGCAAATATCAGATACTTATATTCAAAGACTACTGACAATTACATGTTAAATGCTAATTCATTAAAGCTATATGTAATGAATTTGCTGGGCAAATATTTATTGCAAACTGTCTAATCTCACTAACGAATGACCTAAACTACTTCTGAAATTGGGCTATGCTGAGCAATTTTAGTTAGACACTATTAATTGGACATTGCTACAAACCCTCTTAAGTCTCAAAACACCATAAATACAGCATTACTCGTAGTAAGGGAAATGGAGAATATAATAAATAATGGATATAATTTTGGTACTATTCTGGACAAAAAAATCTAAAATTTAGTAGGCAATGCTTATGATGTGATCATAAATACTCAAGTGAATAATCACTCTCTATCCGTTCTATTGAAGAAATAATTTGTCCTATGTAAAATCCAAAATTCAAATATCCCTGCTGCCAAAGTTGAGTGAGCTTCCTCTGTGGTTGTATGGATGCAGAAGAGATCCAAGAAACCATGCTGAACTGGCACACCAAGGCAGCTTCCTTTGTGAGTCCAGGGACCCTGAGGAACATATTGTGAAGCAAGCATATGTTTGGTTCACTGAGTTTCAGGTCTAGATGAAAAGGTTTGTTTGTGAGGAAGAATTTCTGGTTTTGTCTAAAGAATTTGATCTATTATTCTCTGACATTTTCTTAAAAGAAACTTTTCAGCTTACAGAATAAAGAAAGCACATTGCCTGGTTTAATTGCTTTATATCAGACAGATCTCAGATTAAGCTTTTAATGGGAAGACATCATTAAGGAGAATATTTCCATTCCTATACTCAATGACCTATATCTTGTCAAATTTTGAATATGGCAGACAGATTGCTGGGATATAAATAATGGTGGAATAATCTGAGATGCCTGTGGGAGTAGTCAAAATTCACCCAAATGTGTTCTAATAGATTTGGGAATACAGATCTCAGCTTTATGTCCAGGAAATACTTCCTGGACAGCAGACCTATGGGACAGCAGACCTCTGTCTATCCTGACAGAGGAAGACCTATGGGTTATCCTGACTAGTCATCTTGATTTTCATTCACTGATCTCACTATGTTTAGATACCAACTAACTCCAACAACTCCATTTATTTATTTATTTATTTATTTATTTATTTATTTATTTTGTTATAATTAATATTCATTCAACAATGATTAGTGGAGACATGGTCATTTGTATTTAATCATTCAAGCAATGCTGTAAACAGGCTCTCTCTATTTTTTTTACAGTATCTTAACATCTAAAAATATTCAAAATGATCTTCTTTTTATACAAATTTTTCTTTCCCTTTTTACTTTGTTGTACTATGTTGTACTATATTCATTTACTTATTTGTATGTAAGAGAGGGAAAGGGAGAGACTGGCTTGAAAATGTTTTACAGCTAAGGCTAAGCATTCTAAATCATCTTCCTGTATTACTCTTTATGCAAAACCAGGCTGATGGAGGAACAGCAATTTGGCAGCCTGTAATAGCAGTCTATATGAACCATATTGAAATAATGACTAGTCAAATTGCATGAATTGTGCTTTTCTTTCTGCAGACAGGTGACTGCATTACTCCCTACCATGAATAAATAGTAGTCTACATATTCACCTAGAATGAAAAAGTAGAAAGGAAAAAAAAAAAAAAGAGAGGAAGCTTGTATGCTGTGAAAAGAGAAACAATACTGCCTGTTAAATAATGAAAGTGAAAGAGAAGATACCAAGCATAGCTAAATCCTAGTTGGATGTAAGAGCTTTTTGGCTGGCAGGTGAGCTTGACTCATATCTACTTCCTAATGGAAATGGTCTTTATACTCCATCATTCTCTTCAGGTGTTCTGGTGGACTTATTCCAATTATTCTACCATCATAATAAATTTGTTGAAATCCTATTGTGCCTCGTATTTCCTGTTGAGAGATGCAGAATGGAATAAGCATTGCTCAAGTTTTAGCTACCCATTGGATCTCTATTATAGTTACCAGGAATGCTCTTTTTTTTTTTTTTT
>VZSG01000122.1:1168171-1183376 GCA_013398315.1 Nothoprocta pentlandii
GTGGATTCCACTAAAAGATGATTTATCTAGCACTGATGCTGTCAGGTCTGTGAACACAAAACACTCTCTTCACTATTATCAAAAAAAAAAAAAAAAGTGTGTATTTTTGCTGCACAACTCCAAATAATTATCACAGTGGCAAAAGTGTCCAGTAAATCCTCAAAAAAAGTACTTCAATTTACTAGTGTAAACAGTTCTGAATGTACTGCCTGAACAAGGGAGTATGAGTATGTGTCTATATATATGGGGCTGGGGGGAAGATATTTATTTATTTATTTATTTATTTATTACCTGTGAGGAGCAGAAATGATCTTTATTGTGCTGGTTCTTTTCTTTTTTACTCAGCTTTAGCATCATTACCACTTTCTAGAACCGTGTGGCAGAGTGAAGATGGAAGATGTTGAGGAAAGGTCTCTTCTTCTGCCCTCCTGTGGTATGGCTAGGGGAGTAGGCAGATCTTTGCCTTTTCCTGCAGGCAATTTGGTGGCAGTCTCCCATGACCTGTGTGCTGATCGATGCTGCAGTGCTGGAGACAAAGATGTGCTTCCAGAGCAGAGGATTGCAGCTCTTTGGGTGTTAGCACTGGGCTGGAACATGATGCAGGAGGTGGAGATGAAGTTCAGGTCAAACCAGGAGGGCAGGAAGTGAAGCAAAGCTCGATAATATGAAAAGAAAACAAGACAGAGCACTTTTCTCCATCACTCTTCAGAGGTGACCTTATCTCTTGACGTTGACGGTAGAGGCCATCCAGTTTGATCTGGTTCCTGGGCTAGGCAGTGTGACTTGTTTGCCTCAGATGGGTAAATGGAGCACGGTAGCCTGACCTATGAGCTGGAAGTGAGGTGCAAAATACGCTCCAGTATGTCCACTTGCTCCCACGTCGCTGGCCAGGAAGCAGCAGGACTTACTGTACTTCTTTCCTTCAGTGAAGAGCAGGAGAAGCTCAGCTTTCCCCAGGGACACGATGGGCTCAGCAGAAAACCAGGGCAGATCACACTGCGTTTCCACCCATTTTCCATTTTCCCCAAACCAGCTTGTATTTGTTGAGGCCTTTCAGGATGCTGATGATAAATGTAAAAGATATAGCAAAGGGGCTGTGGTGACTCAGATAACACATACACACTCACGAGAGTCTTTATTTCAGGCACCCTGAATTTTAGAATCATTTTTAATGCAGGTCTGGCAGTGAGTATCTGGTAGTCTACAAGCCTTTTGTTGCTATCCTTTGTTTTATATTATTAGGTATTTTTTTAAAGTGCTAAATGTGACCATCCCTTCATCTTTTGTTCCCACTGTTTGTTGCCTGAACTTGACATTTTGTTTTGAACTTAGCTTTCGTAGCCCGATTCTCCCTGCAAATAAATAAGCTCAAAGCACTTTTAATATTATTATTATTCAGTGTATGCAAAGTGCTATATTCATTCTAGCTTAAGGCACAATCCAGCTCTCCTAAAGGCCTTTTCTTCACGTATCTAACACTACAGTTAATTGGTTTCCAGTTCACTGCGCCTCTCGGTCTCACTCACATGCACACATGCAGGCGCTGACACACACATGCAAGCCCCACTTCCCCCCCTGCTCTGAATGCAGACAAGAAATCAAAGCCTGCAGCAAGTCTGAACCTGTTAGAGGCAGCAGGCACAGTACTGATGGGTATATTGATTTTCTACAACTTCCAGGGAGGTAACAAGAAGCATTTTATCATCAGCTGTACTGTATGTTCTTCTTCAGTCACTTCTGCACGCTGTAGTCCAGATAGTGTCTTTGCTCAGCATGGTACTGCATACTTCATTTTCTTTTTGGAAATTCAGTATCTTGACTAGGGTCTGGAGATGAATGCCTGCTCCTGTGGGAAACAGAAAAGAGTAAAAATACATTTTTCATTGTGCTTATTCAGAATCCACTTCTATCTTACAAGAATTTCCATATAATCTTTATGGTAGTTAACCTCACAATGCATGTGTCATAGGACATATCTTTTACTGTGCATTTTGCAGAAATAAAATGAAGGTATATATCTTAAAAGCTACACAAGCATCTAATTCTAGTGGGAATCAGTAGATTCTAAATGTAGTAGATCTGACATTAATCGACTTGATCAGGGGCAAAATGCTATAGCATTTTTGCTCTGTCTGTCTTGTCAATGACTTGCAACTGAGTTTCTAAAGAGCATTTCCGATAGTTTCTAAAAATTTCAACCCTAATATCTTTGATGTTATTACAGACCTGAATTTCCACACAGACTTTGGATCCCCACAGTGTCACTGTTGAAATGTTCTTCACTTTAGAGGTAAGGCCTCTGAGTGCATAGGTATGGAAAGACTGCTCGAATTTTCTGAAACTATGACTTCTGCAGTACCATCATGATGCTGAAATCTCTTCTCATTCTTCTTCAGCATGTAATCTCTTCTGCAGTTTGCCCAGCTTGGCTCTTCCCTCTCTTGCTGCTCATCTCTCGTTTATCTCCCCTAATGCTCAAACCATGACTAATTTCACAGTGATATTTTGTATTACCCTACCAGCTGTGGATTCTTACATACTTCCAGATATCTTCAATCTCTTGATAGCACTGTGGTCAGGGACATTCACAGACTGCCGTACCAGTCTAGGTTTTAGCACTGTAGAAGCTACAGGTTGCTTCCACCACTTGCACTCACTCATCTCTTCAAGGTCATGATTTTCACTTTTTAACCAGTAAATCACAACCGGAACATTTTGGTTTTGCTCAGCACTATTCCTCTATCATCTTGGCTCCCAGTACAGCCTTGATTTAGTAGACATGCTAGCATATTCTTCGATCCTGAGAGTTATGGTAGTCATAGCTTCTTTGTCAGCAGATCTCCCAGCCCAAATGGCTTGAAAGTTGGGATCTGGAGGATAGAGCAAGGTATTGCTTCTCTTCAAAAAAGTAACAACTGTTAAATTTCAGCTGTGAAAAACTCACTATTGTTTGAAAGCCTCTAAGGGTAGGGCTAGAAAATTATCAAAACACTTCTTCACCTGTTTGGTGTTGTTCTGACTCCTGTTCCCACTCTAACTCATGATGATGATGACCGTGACTTAAAGACCTTTGGGTCAGGTACCTCCTCTCACATGCCTGCAAAATGTCAGATTTCATGGTTCTTGTTTTATTTGTTGTTATATCTTCTATGTATTTAATATTAGTTATTTCTAAGGAAGATGAGCTCAATTAGCCCGATGCTGCAGGACAGGTGCGATTTTCTTCCTGTACATCTCTTGTCCAGATGCATAAAATTTCTGTTTGCTGATCACATTTGATTTAACAAAATAATAATATATTTATAACCCCTAAATTTCTCAGTCAATGAGATCCATGGGTCAGCACTGATAAATCATTTCTAGTGAGGCAATACTGAATCATGCAGGGGTGATCTGAAGTCAGTAACAAGAGAGATTTTGGATACTAGACAATATCTGCAATGAAGCAATAGCAGGGTAAAAGGAAAAACAAGAAACAAGTTTGTGACTTTTTTTTTTTTTTTTTTTTTTAAGACCAGTGTCCTCTCTATTAGACGATAACATCTTCTGCACATGTACATAGAGGTGGCACCATACAGATTATATGCCATTTAGCTTTGGAGAGTGTTGTGAGGCAGTTTGCAGAAGGAAGATAATGGTTGGAACTCAGCAGCACAGAAATCTGAACATTTTTAGCCTTCCTATTTTGTGTCACTTCAATACACAGGCTACCTCTTCCTTCCATGCAGGGGCAGGCAGAAGATGGGCATTGCAGGAAAGAAACTGTCTAGCTTATCACCAGATTCCAGTCAAGGGAGGCATGAGTTAAAGGCAGACAATTGTTTCTGCGAAGCACTTGGTAAGGAAACAGTAACAATTAAATGTGTGTTTTACTTTTACAAGCTAAATATTAGCACATTTATTACTTTCCAAAAACTATTATGAAAAGGCTTCAATAATTGTTATTAATCAATCCATTAAAAGTAATGGGGCGTGATATCTATTACCTTAATAATGAGTTTTAGTGTCAGAAAGTCCATTCATACTGTCTTTACGCATTGAAGACCACATCCTCGCTTCGTGATAGACTAGGCTTGAAATGAAATCCTTTGGCAGGAGATGAATTCTCTCCGAGAGGTGACTGCATTAGCCCTGATTTATTTGAATAAACACATGGAACAATAGCTGAGAACAAACACTTTTTTTTTGTAGCGAATGTAATTACCTGGCAGAGCTTGTCACAGAGAGTAGTTGCCTTTCATTTATGGCAAAGTGAAAACACCAAGGAAATTTTCGTGATGGATTTTTTAAAAGGTCAGGGTGTCTTTTCTCCCAGTCATGTGTGTAAATAGAAAGCAGTAAGAAAAGAGACGATCACAGAGACATGCAGATTTTCACTCTGTGTGGTGGGGCACAGCGAGGTGCTGGTCTCATGTTACAAAAAAGACTGGTTTTCATAAATAAGACTTGACATAATTATGATCTTGGATGGGACAGTGTAAAATTTGCACAGGTTACAGTTAATCCATGAACTGGTTTTAAGGGTAATGGTACCTTTTACCTTGTAACTTCAGATGGCAGAGTCCGATAAAGAAGATAGATAAAAAGATGGTTACTGCAAATGTTGCAATTGTATTTACCCTGATGTTAAGAGTCCTGACTTTTCTGTCCTAAGCAAATTGTTTAGTCAATTCTACTAGGTCACATTTTTTGTCATATTACTTTCATTTCTGGTCTCAGAAGAACTCAGCAAATGAACTCTAAGCATTGATGAATGATTACGAGTTTACATGTTGATGTGAATTATAAAGATCAGTGTATGGAAAAAGCCTCACAAAGAGATTTACTCCTTGCCTGTCCAAGCAGAGGAGAGCTGTTAATATTTTCCTAATGTCTACTCGAGTGCAAGAGATAGCACCTATTTTTCTGAAGGGCCATTATCATTTCCAAAGCCGTAAGGGCAAGTCAATACCTGGAAGAAGGAGTGCTGAAAATGCCTTCTAAATAAATTAAGGATCAATAATGTTCAGTGGGAGGAAGGAGGATTTAAATCTAAATGGAACCCCAAGGAGGTTTAAGAAAAGGATTGAACAAAAAAACTAGCTCTCTCTACCATGGACAGACTCTTTCCCTTTAGAACAACCTGAAGACAAAAAAGTCTAGAGGATGTTTGGACATGTCAGTGGCACGTTGTGTAGACACAAAGAGAGAAGGAAAGACTATTTGGATTTAATTTTAGGATAAAAAAGACTAAGCATTTGCAGTTCTCTTAATTTTCTCTGCTCCCTCACATGTCATTGTTTTTGATGCTAGTAGTAAAACTGCATTTCTTTTTCAACAAGACTGCCTTGAGATGGATCCCATGTGGAGATGCTTCAAGTGGGGACAGGACTGGGGGACCTACTTTACCTGATCTTTGTGGGCCAGCAAAAGAGTATCAGTGAAGAAGTGGAATGTGTATCTGTCCTCCAGTAACCAGCAATCTCCAAGAAAGAGTTTTCTAGCTTTGAAAGAGCAGTAGAGAGCATGGTTGTGACCTATAGATCCAACCATCACATGAGGCAACTGAGATGCATTCTGTGCTATAAATACACACCTGCTTAAACCTCTCTACAGAGCAAATGTCTTGAAGTGGTCTTGAAAGTAAATCATGGTCTTGAAAGTAAAGACCATGGTTTTGATCCTCTTCACGTTCAAAGTGGCAAAAAATCAGTAGGGATATTGCTATGCTAGATGAAAACACAATAGATGATAAAAAAAAAGCCACTAGACTAAAATTGAACCTTTTTTTTTTTTTTTTTTTTTCTGTCTCTACTTAATGGTGAAAGTAGAAATTTTTCTGCTGGCCCATAAATCTATGGGTATTAAAAAAGGGTTTTACTGAAATCCTTGAATAAATATAATCTAACTTAGAATTGGAGAATAGATTTTGTCAGCAGTTGAACTGAATTGCACTGAATTGCAACTGAAATTGTTTTTTTTTTTAATCTTTTCTTAGATCATCCAAAAAAACCTGTTTTTTTAATAGTATTTTTTCCTCTGTTAAATATTGACAAATGTATATGAAAATAGAGAAATGGCAATTTTTGCTTAAAAGTCAGAGTTAAGCTTTTCAAAACAATGAAACATGTTTGATGAAAAAGTTCACTAGCATTTTTTGACACTTTAATTAATCCAAACTTCAATGTCTTTATGAAATACTTTTGATCAGAAATATATATGTAGCTGTATCAGGCAATTCTCTCTATTTTTTGCCTTACTCTGTGCTTTCAGGCGTAAGGCTCCCAGGGGAAAAGAAAACACCAGAAAAAGAAAGCACCTTAACATCAGACTTATGATGTTAAATGCCTTTATTAAGTATTATTCTGTTGTAAACACTTAACCTGAGAGCCTGCTGTCTTGTTCTCATGCAAATCATTTAGTAATGAAATGAACAATCACATAGATCGTAAACTGTACTTACTAATAAAGTCTGTTGGAGAATCCTCCACAAAAATGCATTAAGATCCATATGAAAGCAAATGCTTAACAAGATTTTGTTTAAATTTTTAGATTAAGGCATTAAACGGCAGGGTAATGAGATAAATTCCAACGACCATTTTCAGTAAAATGACATGGGGAAAATCAGAAGCTAAGTAAGTCTTATTGGTATCTTTAAATAGGGCTGACCTTAATAACAAATTTTATTTCAGGAAGCCAATAGGTAATTCTATTGAGTGATTCCTCCCACAAGCAAGTAAAAATCCTACTGCAAAATAACTGGAAAAGGATTGGAAGAAACATCAGATCAGATGTTTAAATATTGTACATATATCTTCTTAGCCAATGTTGTTCCTTAGAACTTATAATGATATTATATTTCTCTTCATTGTATATCACTTCAGAAATGGCTGATGAGAAGGTAAGATAACTTTATGTGGGAATGGTCAGAGTACCTTCATGTTTCAGCATTTTTTGCCTGCTTTTGGAGACCCATAGGGACTGATGATAATGAGCACAATTTAAATGAAAAAGTAGCACATGTTACGAAACCTTGGCTTGTTTTGTTGAAGTAAAATAAAAGGTCATCAAAAGTTGTACTTCATGAGGGAGGTTAACAATATGTAATCACTTGGGTGAGCAATAAGAGCAAAACTTTCTGACTGCAATGTAGCCTTTCATGCAGAGGCTCAGAACTTTATTTCATCTTCTAAAGAATAATTCTGTATACATTGAAGAAGCATTATTAGTATTGATATTATTTTAAGTATATGTATGGCTGCTTCATGAAAGTGAAATCTGAAGGAAAAGACAACACAAAACTTCTCTGTATTATTTTGTGTGGTAATTTGAGAAGTAGGAAAGGGAAATAAGATCAATACCCTCTTTTTTTTTTTTCTAGAAATTGATTGAATTTAGAATTTGTATTTCTAGATTTTTTTTTCTAGAAGATCAGACTTTTATGACTTTTATTCAAAACTACTTTGTTTTAATATTATTGTTTTCACATCCAAATTTTGATGAAATCCCAGAGAACACTGACTCAATATGTGCAATCCTCAAGTTGAAATTTTTTTCTACAGTTCTACTCCATTTATCTTGAGATCAAGAATAAATAATTTATTATATATATACTCCATTGTATTATTCCATTGTTAGTAGTTCAAGCACATAAAGAATGCTTATACATGGGACTCAGTTAACATCAGTGTGAAGTATTTTTGTGAAAAACCTGAGTGTTTTTGTCCTTGGCAATTTTACAGATGTCAGTCTGTAATAACTTTAGAAATCCCCACTGTATAAACCAATGCTTCCAAGATTTTTTTTTTCATCTTTTCATGTTACTGTTCCTTGTCTAGACCTGCCCAGGGGAGATCATATCAAGTAATGGACAAGTTTTGTTCCTTCAGTCGCTTAGTCCTTGTCACATCTCACACCTTCCATTATTAGCAAGAAGAACCTGGTGAGCCGTCCTTTGATCAAATCGTAGTGTGAGATTGAGAGACCCGCTTGTGGGACCCACAAGTTCTACTTGTGTCCCTGTCAATGATTTACAAAACAAGCCTAACTTTGCTTACACTTTGATCACATACATGTCTATCAGGGTGCTCATTAGTGTGGAAAAGCAGAAACAACATTATTGGAATCCAATAACAAATCATTATTTTTTACTATACTATTTCTTGTGCTCATGTCTTTGCAAAATTTAAACAATTTAAGACTTTCTTCTCTGTCTAATTTTCAAGGAATGTATTTTTATTCCAAATCCAAAAATTATGTTTATAAATTCCTTCCCTGTCTACTTGATAAACTGTTTCTCTCCACTAAACATGCAAAATTACAGCAGTAATTAAATAGAACTGTTTTGATTCCTTCCTACTTACTAAACAAAAGTAATCTAAAGAATTTTCTGCATAACTAACGATGATGTCTAAACAAAAGCTGTCTTAAAAAAAAGGAAAAAAAAACCAAAAAACAGAATCAGAAGACAAAAGCTTTATGAAAATAAATGTATTATCTCAAATTTGGGCTGTAATTGCATCCCAAATTCAGGTCTTGTTTTTCTGTCTGCATTGGTAAGACTTTATCACCAGGAAAAGATACTCCCGGAAGAATAAAAGAGCATATATTTTCCCTGAACAGAGGTCAGTTGCCTTTCACCAAGTATCACTTTTTATTGTAGAGAGTGTAATGTTTAGCAGAGCATGGTCATGGTCTACGGCTAAGATTTCCAGGCATTGAGATAGCCACAAATATTAATAGTAATAAAAATAGTATGTTATACAGAACATAGCTTTTTATGCCCAGAGTCCCTCTGGGTTATCATTTGTTCCCTTATCCTGACTTCACTCACACCATGGCTCTCAGCCAGGTTCAGAATCAGCACTACTAGAAAGCAACTAAGATTAAATGCTAAATTGTCTCACAGCCACGTGAAGCTGAGCCAGACCTGTAGCTGCAGATACAGCAGTGATGCAGCGTTAGCTGTCAGGAGAGCTGCATTCATGGGATTCTTTGCAGTCTAAGATGAAATCTCTGTGTCCCCTGGGCAAAAAAGTGATTGTAAATTGTTGGCTCGGTGCATCCTTTCCTGAACTATTATATGAGCTGAGACTTGGAATAAGTCCCTACTACATGATAAGATCTGATTGCATATCAATTAATTGCTGTTTTCAATAGTTTACCACCATCTTCTGTAGTGAGGAGAAAGAAACTCACTGTTGTTCTAGCTGTAGTGTCTGAGTATGGCCTTAGAACAGGTTGTTGTAGCACAAGGATCTCTCTTGGAGCTCTTGGAAACAGTATTCTGATAACAGTATCAGAAGTTATCTGATCAGATCCAGATCCAGAATATCTTCCAGCAACTCTAAGGATTATAGCCAAACTGAATTATTTGCCTGCTTGCCATCAGAAATACTTTCTGTGGGAATCCCCCCAGTATTGGTTGGCTTCTCAATGGGAGTTGGTCTCTATTGCAAAATAAAAGGAGACTTTAAACACTTAGACCCTGCTTTTCTATTTTGCATTCATATGTCAATCTCACTCCCATTTTTTTTTTCTGTTTTGTACTGTTGCAAGTAGCTCTCTGTAGGAGAAATCTGAAACAAATGAGGATAGTGCTCAGAACTTGGGTCCAAGATGCAGATGAGTCTTTGTCCTTCTTTTATATATCAGTACAAACTTTGGCTGGTTCCGCAGCACACACAGTTGTCCTACTCTCCTCCTTTATAAGGCAAGATTAACTTGCTCTATGTCCAGGACAGCTTCACAGGCACTACAGAATACAGAATTACAGAATCACAGAATGGTTAAGGTTGGAAGGGACCTCTAGAGAATTACGAAGATTTTATTGTGAATAAGAAAAAAAATGTGAACTCAACAGAAAATAGAATTTTTATTAACATCTACAGATTTTTTTGCCAACTGAGAAAAGTCTTAATCTCTAAGTATGATAAGTATCTCTAAGTTTGCTCTGTTTTAAGCTGATGCTCTCATCAGAAGATTCTATTTTTCTGGTGGTAGATTGAAAGAGGAGATTTGAATGATGCTGATTTGTGCATCTCTATCACTATTGGACTCCTTTACTTATCACTTAACTATTTTCTGAAGTAAGAAAGATGGAGGTCTCCAAAGGACAGAAAACATCTGCCAGATGCTGGATATGAAGGTCTGGGGAAATGGTCTTTTTGATGTGGATTGTACCTCTTGATATGTTAAAAGAGATGTGCTTGGTATAATTGAAGTTTTTTTAGAACCTAGCGTGTAACTTAAAGACTTTTATGTTAGGTCAAGAATATCATTCCAAGTTACTCATGGATAAATATTTCGCATTGTGAGTACATCTGGACAGTAAAATACTTATTGGAAATTATTATCTTGTAGCCTTCTTTAGTAAGCTTAACTCGGTGCTGTAAATCCTCAAGCTCAGACACATTAGAAATTGACTGCAACTGTGGAAATATATATAAATATGTGCAGCACATCAATGGTCAGGTACTACTTTTATAATCTATGAATATCCAGCCCAGCATGTTGGTCTATTATGTTGTTGCTAGTCTTGCTGATCTAGCATTTTGTTATAAATTGCATGCTCAAGTGTTCAAGTTTACTGTCCTATAGCTCTGCAATAGAACCTGGTGAATTGCAGAAAAGTTTATTTGCTAAAAAATAACATGTAATTTTGGAATAAGTGAAACTAGTCATGAATTTCCAATGAATTAATCTAATTGTTTCATCTTGGGAGTAGAAAGGAGGAGATGAGGAAATAAAAGGATTTTATGTCACCACTTCTGAAATTAGCTTTGAGACAATATTTGTGTTTGGAAGTTTATCTGTATTTAATTGGAAGAATATATAAGCATGTACAAAAGCCCGAAAGGTTTGTTGGTTTGTTTTCTGTATTTCTCCTGCAACACAGAAATAATTTTAGAATTTCAGCCAAAATCAGTTCTTTAATTAATCCTAATATGAAGTGAATGCTATGCTGTGGAACTAGCAGAAGGTCTCACGTAGACCTTTAAGGTGAAAACAGCCTGAGGTAGCAGCCCAGCCCAGGCGATGACTCAGAGAGTAACTCTGGACAAGTCTCACAGCATCATACTGACATGGACCCTCAGTAAGGATCATATCTGTGTGGTTACTGCCACCGGTCAAAAAGTGACATCCATCAAATACGTTGGACTTCACGTCCCTGATGGGTGTGCAAGTCCAGCTGACATGTTGCAGTGTCTTCTTGCAAGAATCACAGAAGAAGAGAGCTATAGACCTTTTTTTTGTCCCATCTTAATGCTTCTGCCAAGACTCTACTGTGCAAATCAGGATAACAAGGGTCTTGCAGTGATCGATTTGAAGAAAACCGTGATCATGCCTGACCCCAGGCTAAATGACTTCAGTGATGTGCTCAATCTAATTATTACTGGAAGATGACCCTGTTTAACTGGTGAAATCTCGTTTAATCTCTGCTTTAAGTGGTTACTGCAGGTTTGGCTTGTTTGGATTTTTTCTTTATTTTCTGAGAAAAGACCTTGGGTAAGGATTTCAGTACATACTTGCCAACCTTGTGCTTCTCGTTGATCGCTCTCCTATGGTGTATAACATTTCTGGACTTGACTGCTGTTAGAAAATGTCTCCTGGGAAAGACATATTTTTTCCCTTTATATTTAAGGAGAGCTGCTGTAGCAGTCAAAAAGGATAAGGTATCAGGAAAAAGGAAGAAAATCAACCTGAATTCCTGACAACTTTGATTCCCACTTTATACAATACATTACTGTACATTGATTAAATAAGCGATTTTTGTGTTTATTTGTCTGGTACAAGGGAAGCAATTCCCTATAGACTGTAACTAGCCTTTCTTCCACTTGTAATTACCTAAAAGCTGTGTTGTTTAGACCTTTTCTCTCTATCTGCTTAAGCAATAAACTAGTGATATGCATCCACAAAAGCAAAGCAGTCCTTTTATAAATCTCTGTTAATGCTATTGCTAGCATAGAAGAAAAAGAAATTTTGCTTTTTGATATGGGGCCAGTATTTATTCATAAGGTAGGACACTATCTTGTGAGTAGGTTTTTAGAAAATTGCTTTTGTCCTTTTCTTCTTTATTTCTCTTTTCTTTTCTTTTCTTTAGTCACCATCTATCACTGAGCTCTACACAGAAAATAATCTACATTTGGCTGAAAAATTGAAGAATTACTTAAGTGCATAAATGGCAGGCGAAAGAAGACAGAGCAACCAGGAGGTGAGTGATGACCCTTTAATAGAGTAATGGTCCATCTAGGAACCTCTTTAACAGGACTAGCTATTAAGAAAAGTTCCTGCTGGCCTTGTCCAATTAAAAATGCTTTCTCAGTTGGAAATAAGTGGGTAGGAAGAAGTCCAACAACATGCAATTTACTCGGCGCTGCAGTATGGTTAATTAATTCAGTTTCACGTGGTGCCCTTTTAAAAAGGTCCAGTCCCAGTGTTGTACATGCCATGGTGGGGTTTGACCACTGCAAGTCTGCAGAGACACATTTCTGAAGTGGCAATTGAGAGCTAGGTGTCCAAGCCCTACCATTTTGGAAAATTTTGTGGCCTTCTCTGTCTATGTGGGGATAATCTTCCTACCAAATCACGTGAAGACAGAATGCTGGTCGCATGTTCTGGTGGTCACAACCCAGAGGGGCAATAAGATATTCTGAATTCTGTTCCTGACTTAATTTGTTAGACATTATTTGATTTTTCATAAATCATTCACTTCTGTATCCTCTATTTCTAAAATGAGAAATGTGGTGTTACAAGCTTACCATTTACTTTTATTTAGCGCTAGAGAATTCATGAAATATCTGCACACACTTGAGCCATCTGGTGGTGCCTTGGCTTGTAATTATTTATTCTTATGGATAGTGAAGTTTTAGTCAGCTTTTGAGGGGAAAGGAAGGAGTCTCTGCAGTCAGATGGCTGCTATTTACTGCCTGACCAGCAGCATGCCAGAGAGTTCCCCTCTCCAGACAGATCCCCTTGGATTGTCTTCCTTTGAAAGGAGGAGAATTCAGAGTTCAGAATTCGATGGCAAAAGGTATATGAATTAATTCCCTGTGAATTAATTCCCTGTGAAAGAGAATTACTTAAAATGGGTTGAATCTCCTTTCCAGATGGTTTATTTGTTACAAATAGGAGTGTATGAAATAAAAAGTTGTACAGCTTTCTCAAAACTGTAGATGGTCTCCAAGCAGAAGAAAAACAGAGAAGGGCTTCAATTATAAACATTATAGTCAGTGGAGGGAAGAAAAGCCACTAGGGGGAATATTATTTCTCGGTTTATTCTAATACTTAGTATTTCACATTAGAAGAAAGTACCTCTTCCTCTTATTGTACAACATACATCATCTTATTCATATAGGGAGAACATTTAGGATTATTCAACGCTTTGTGCTGATTTGGTTTTCAAATTGCTTTTGAACCAAATGACATTTTTCATTAGTATTTATGGAATTTCTCCCATAGCACCAAGGGTGAGATTGAGAAATGACTTCAGCAGAGTAAATTTGGGGCACTAAACATCCACAGTGAACTCTGACTGCTTTCGTTTTCTCTTCAGTTACCACCCCTGGTCATTTAAATTTTCACCACATTTACGCTTAACAAATTACTCTCCGATCTTGCATTTGATATTTTACTGACAAACATTTTTCCTCATGCCTAAGCTCACCTAGTGGCAAGTAACTGCAGAAGAGCCCATAAGAAGCACTATGAAAATAGGAAAAAAAAATAAAAAAACAGAAAAACAGCTTGGAAATCTAAAGAAGTAACTGTGATATTTCTGTCTTTTAAATTATCCCTTCTTTTTCTGCCTCCCAATTGCAGTTGAAACGTGAAATGTGTTGCTTGTTTGTCGCAGGGTAAGCAGCTGTAGATGTGATAACATAATTGAGAACAAACAGGACCTGTTCTCTCCTTGTTATCTCTGCGTGTGTTTTAATATTGGATAGGATTTATGATGCACTGTGATTTCTCATCTGTGAGGCTGTTTCAGGAGGTGCCCATAAGGCCGGAGCTGTGATTTGTACTCACGTTGAGGCTTCTGTTTATGATTCAAATGGCAGCGACCGGAAAATCCCACTTCAACACATGTATTTTACTAGGTCTATAAAAGAAGGAAGAAGAGAGGCCAGGCTAATGCTTTAATGTGTACAATCCATGGTGGATGCAGAGCAACCGAAATTACTCTTGCTGAGATAAGACTGTGCTTATATAGAGCAAAGTGATAGTAAAGACAGCTCATTCAAACCCTACTGAGAACAACTAATCAGCTGCACATAGTCTCAAGTGCTCTGTCTTCCCAGTCCAAGTGGAAGGGATCCAATTAAGAGTGGGAGAGGCTGTGCTTTAATAACTTTTTAGTAGAAAGAAGAAACATATGGAGCCAAAGTCTATTGCCAAAGAAGGAAAACAGCAGAAAAGAATTGTGATGTCTCTAAGACCTCCCAAAACCTACCTACTCCAGGAACTCATTTTGTGAGTTAGAAAGCTCAGGCACGAGTACAGAATAAAAGATTAACTGATCATCTGACATGAAATCCAGCTTTGCAGCTTTTCTGGTGGCAAGTTTTAATTTCAGCCTTAGTTGAAGGAAATAAATGCTACATATCTCCCATAGCCCTAGGATGGCTGCAGTCGACTGTACCATGTACTTCTGGGTGAGGATAGAAGAGCCTTGTACCACTTCCACCCTTTCATTATGATGAGGAGCTCAGTGACTCACGAGCTTCTATGCTTCCAGGGGTAAATGGCTTCAGTGGATAGCCTTAGAGCTTTGTCAAATAAGGGCTATTGGGACACAACAGTCAGAAAATAGAATTGGGGTGAATTTGGAATGGAGGCCTGGACCATCTCCCTGTCCCCAGGCAGCATCACCCATAAGGAAGTTTAGATGTACTGATGGGAGGCAAGAAAGAAGGACAGGTGGTAAAGGGGGTTTAAGGGTGTGTTATCGTTAAGCATTGATAGTATCTACAGTTGAATTGTCAGGGCTATTTGTCGTCCAACACAATCTGAGTCCAGTGCCTGCTGTGCTTGCTGTATAGGGAGGAGCACAAATCATATAATCTCTGCCTCAGTTTTCCTGTCTGTATAGAGATGATGAAATTATCTCAATATCTCTTTTTTTTTCCAGAAAATCAACTTCTAAGTGTGTTGCTCCTGGCCTGCATCAGGAGGAGT
Organism: Nothoprocta pentlandii; assembly: GCA_013398315.1. Classification (NCBI taxonomy): domain Eukaryota; kingdom Metazoa; phylum Chordata; class Aves; order Tinamiformes; family Tinamidae; genus Nothoprocta; species Nothoprocta pentlandii. The sequence continues at coordinate 1,183,328 of VZSG01000122.1, forward strand.
GTTGCCAGCAGGTCAAGGGAGGTGATTCTGCCCCTCTACTCAGCTCTGG
>VZSG01000122.1:1183920-1209613 GCA_013398315.1 Nothoprocta pentlandii
TACCGATAAAAATAGGAAGGAAAATTTATTATCTATGTGATGAATTTGATAGGTGAGGCTGAAAAAAGAAATCCTAACTGTAAATAATGTTATAAATAGTGCTTCTCAATGCATGTTTTCTTGGCAACAAAGGTATGCCAATAATGTTTAATTAAAATAGCAGACAATGACGATCAGATTAAACCGGGTATATACTAACATAATCTCATGTTCTTGCATGAGAATCTAAAAAGCATATGACTTGAAGATGACAACTGAGAGCAGGGTATTTTTAGCTTGAATCGTTAGAACTTTCTTCCACTCAATTAATTTCTGCATAATATGGAGACGAAACATTTGCTTTTCTTCCCATCATCCCATCATAGCAGGAACAAGGCATAATAAAAATATTTTTGGCACAAAAATATGTTTGTGAATGTTCAACAATATTTAATTTTGGGAAGAAAAATGTTCCTCTGAAAGATAGAGGAGAACATTATTTTTTGCCCAAGACATACTATAGATACATAAACACATCTTGTGTGTATGGACAGATACATTCATGTTGTTTTGGGGGAAAAGAGAAGAAAAATAGAAGTGGAAGAATAGTCAGTATCATGATGTATTTTGTCCAATGGAAATGATACTGAGTTTTACAACCATATGAGTATATGTGAAATGCTTGGGTGTTATTTGAACTACGTCTTGCATGTTCCTGTTAGGTGGGATGTAGCCTACCTTGCCAAAAAGTGTACCTGGAAGCATGACAGAAGCTCCTTATGATATGACAGATCATACCTTGCGATACTCCACTGGGAGCAGAAGGTATAGAATGTTATTCTTCTTCCTTTGAAGTCAGTGATAGTTCAGCCATTGATTTCAGTTTGTTTAGGGTGTCACTCATAGAAACGTGGATGTCTGTGGACATTTTGGAGGTGATAGGGATATCTGTGGAATCTTTTGATGAATGAGCTCTGATGAAAGCTTTTCTTCAGAGACTGTCTAGAATAATCCACTGACAGAACTATGAGGTTTTTAAGGATATGAAACTACAATTTTTAGCATTTGAAGCTTGGAACCTTGTAACTTTTTGAATAAGCATCTAAAAACAAGGCTTCATCTCAAGACTTATTTTTGTTGGAGTGCCTTTTATTCCAATTGTGTTATGAATAAATGAGCAGCTAAAATCTGATTCATCCTATTTTTGCCCCTTTCCTAGAGGTGTGTTTTGCAAATAGGTTCCTTCTACAGGTACTTGAAGTTTGTGAGTAAAGGTAGGTGCAATGAACTTCAACCACTAAGCACAGAGCTGCTGCTTGATGAAAGGCACCTTGGACAAAACTAATCCTTTTTTCTTAAGAGTGTAGCAGATGCAGTTATATGAGCTTGTGTGTTTAGGTAAAATATATCCATAATTGTTTTGTGAGATATAATTCTAGCAGTCTGAGCCAGATGAAGTTCCCTAACAGTGTAAGTCAGCACATTTGGGGAAAAGATTCTGTTACCCCATCTCCATGGGTTCCCCAGTTTGCAGGGAAGAATTTTATCTACATGCTGAATGCTATGAAATTACTTGAAGGGAAATGGTTAAGGTGAGAAAATTAATATTGTTCTGTTGTGCCTTTTTTTCCCCCTTACTATAATAGTTCCCATGAGCTGAGCAATGATACTTCAAAATACCTGGGAATGTGTAGGGAAATAAATGCAAACAACCTGCTGTGAAAACTATTGTTTGCTCGTGTTAAGCTAACACATTTTAAAGATGTGCTTGTGCTTACCATAAAACATAGGTTTGTTTTAATTTATAGACTTCTTTACATTCATACTCCTGTACCCCTAAGGGCCATAAAGTAAACCAGAAGTAGAAAATACAAAATGAATAAAATATATCTTGGCTTCATTTGTGTCAAAATTACAATAAAATGAGGAAATATAATCAGCTTAAATGCTGTTTTGTTTTTATTTATAAAGATTACCCTTCCATTCCATATTAATTATCATCATAGTGGATGCTAAACCACAGAAGCACAGTGAAGGTGACCATATCCTACCTTGACGGAGAGATTAGTATCTAGAATGAAGGATGCTTATTTTAAAGCTAGTTCTGTAAATCATTCTCTTAGTCGATGTTTCTTTGGCTTCGCTCCATCATTATTTTTTGACAAGTGCATATTCCTTTAATTTCACGCTTTTTAGAGGATCATTCCTCAAAAAATGGATGAAAGGAAGAGGAACAATTCATGTCTAATGCTGCACAAGGCCAGCCACTTGTGCTTCTTTATGAATGGTATATGGAGCTATGTCTTCCCGACATCAGAGCAAAATATGTTGAACTAGATTCAATTGTTTGTCGAAAAAGAGTATGATTAATTTTTTATCAGTATAATTTGGTGAAGAATAGGAAAGTGGAGAAAGAATATCAGAAAGCACCAAGATCAATGTAGATATTCTTGTTTTAGCACTGGATCACATCTAAGACTGTCTCATTATTTTTTCCTTCAAATCAGAGAAACAACCCAAAGCCTTTTCTTATTGGAACTGCTATTTCTATAGGTCTCTTAAGGACCTGAGAAATCTTGTTATAATGTTGATTGAATAGCCCTAGTTTGGTGCATTGTAATATGCCTACAGTTTTACAGTATGTGGTTTATTGCCACGTACTGTGTTTCTGTGAAACAGTGTCCAGCAAAGAGAAATGCATTACATCTTAATAAACTCTCTCTGAAGAAAGTAAATATCATGCTGAGACCCCTACTTTGTCACATTGCAAAACATTTTGTGATCAAGACCACAAATGCAGTTAATAACGGACTGTATGTTTAAAGAAAAAGCACTAAAACTCACCTTTCTAGTTTTAATTAACACACTATCCTTTGCGGTATACGAGGATGGTGTGAAAAGAAATGCTATCATTGTTTATGGCTAGTTAAAGAGATTAATTATGGATATATTAATAATTGGATATATGAATATGGATCTAATAATACACTATCACTTTGATCTTCTATAGCATATTTTTTCAGGTTGTTAATGCTAAAGTAATTTTTGTTAGGTGGTTTTTATTTTTTTTATTTATTTTTTTTTAAATTCTTGCAGTCAAGTGAATGCCGTTCTTTTTCTCATCCCCAAATAACAGAACTGCATTATATTCTCTTCTTATAAAAGTATATACTAGCAAGGAAGTGCATTAAAGATAGCATTATTTCATACCCATAGAAATGTTTGTTCAGTTTTTCAAGGAATGAAGTAATATTGTGATCGCAAAAATCTGTTGCATTATAAATGCAGTACACATATGTTAACTAAACACGGCTTACAAAAAGCTTGTGAAGTATTAGGGGATTAGCCTTATTTTACAGATGATTAAATGCAAAAAAACAATAAAAAAGAGAGAGAGCAGAAATGAACTAGCTAGACAGAGTAATAGACTACATAAGTCTGGAAAAAGGCATCTTTTTGTCATTAACGTTTGACTCTTGCTTTTGGAACTGCTATGTGAAATTGGTTAAAAAGATAACTTAGCCCAGATCTCTTCTTCACCCACTGGAGACAGTATGAGGAGTACGCATCATTTGTTTGATATCTTAAATGACCTACAGGATTTGCAGAAATCCATTGCAACATGGAGCCTTGTTTGCTCATGAATTATTCTGCACTATTAGAGAGCATCAAAAACATTTGATTTTACAGTGTAGATTTAATGCTGATGTTTATCAACATGTCTTAAATTGAGGGATTAGGAAAGGCTTAGGAAAGACACAGTGAATCATCTCAAATCTTAGTTGAGCTGCACATAGGGAACTAAGATGGCAGGAAATATTTGGATGATGCCTACAGCTGTATACAAACAAATATATCTGATTCTACACTTTGTACTTGCTATTTGAATCTTTTTAATGTCTTTTCACAGATCACCTTCCAACCTATTATGGACAAGAAATGACTTGTGGGTGACAGGCTGAATAACACTCCTATCATGTCCATGTCAGCTCCAATTTGCCATTAATTCACTCAGATCATATCAGTGATTATCAGAGTGATATATGAAATAGCCATACTATGAAACAGAGTTATAGATCTAAAGGCCTTGATAATTATGAATTTGCTGTAGTTTTGTTTATACTTCATTCATAGTGTTTGAAATGAGGGTGTATGTTGCCAGAGGGATATATTTTACTTTCTTTGCTTCACAAATGCAGAAAACAGAAGGGCAGAACTTACTTTTGCAAGATGTTGAATAGTCTCAGCTCTCACTGATTTCATTGGGGAAGACTGCAGAATTTAAGCTGAAAAATCAAAGTTGAAGTAGCACTTTTGAAAATCTGTCCCCAGTTGTTATAATAAAATATAAAAATATTTTCTGAATGTTTCATTTAGGGGATTTGCCTTCAGGAATGAGGCAAACTTTTAAGAAAGAAGAAACTGAAGCTGATTCTCTCAATTACTTCCTATGTTTTTAGTGTAGGAATGAATAGAAATATCCTTTTTTTCTTCTTCTTTTTTTCCCCTCACCACCAGATAATATCTTTAGCATAACCCCTATAGAGATGATAAAAGAATAATGAAAAAAACCAGCAAGTTTCTTTTAACAGTATGTCTGCATGCTAATATTGAAAATATGTGAAAACATACATCAAAAAAATCTATTTGATAGGGAGATATGATTAGCATAAAATGGACTGAGAAGATACCCATTCATCAAGAGGATAATGAGAAGAATTTTGTTTCCATGACAGTATCCTTCATTGCTAAAACTGAAAAATGAGAGAAACTATTATTGATGGAGATTATATTTCTATCTTTACTTGATATTCCTAGTAGTTTTGCAGATATGAGTTTTATTAGCCCCAGAAGACTGTGGGGGCTAAAATCATTTCTCAGAAACTCATGCACAGCAATTAGTTGCCTGTTTATAGTGCCTGTCAAATCAAGATTTCTGTGTGTATGTAGAGCAAGCCTCAGGACTCTCTAGTTTTAAGGGGCAAGTAAAGCAAAGACCTCAGACCTACAGCCCTCTTTGAAATCACACAGGAGCAAATTACAAGCTGGTCAAAGAATTCTGCAGATTTTTGTCAGATGTTCTCCCAGAGAGGTATGCAATGCCCCAGATGATGAACTACTGTCAAATATTTATATTACATTATGGGGTTACCATAGCTCTGCTGGAGTGATGGTCTCCAGAGGTAGAATTTGTATGCAATGGCATGTTTCCCACCCTACTGAGTTTCCAATCCAAGGTGCCGAGTTCACTCAGAGACATAACCAACTGTGTAGTTTAACAGACATTTAATGATCTTAATAAAAAATCAAAGCCTTGGAAAACAAAGCTTCCTGTAATTTGTTTAGTTGACTCCCTGCAATGTACTTTGACATTTTTTCACATGGGTGTGCTTCCATCAGGACTGAATATTCACTTTGGTAGCGGTAAGATATTAGACAGTTCCTTTCACTGGCAGTGGAGGAATTTCTCAGATAGAAAATGTTTTTGCATGGTTGCACCAAATCTCAGATTAAATAATAATTATACATTTTTTTCTTTATCTTTTTTTTTCATTTAGAGAGCTATTGTCTTTTCTTACTATTTAAATGCTCTTAGTATTTCCCTAGTTTGTATTTCATAACTCTGTTCTCTTTTATTTCATGAGGGAAGTGCTGAAGTATATTTGGTGTTAAAATAATATGTGCTTTAAGTAATACTCATCACTGTTGTCTCAAAACAGAAAAATAATAATACAAACAGGTAATAAAAGGTATGAATGTAGCAGGAAAAGGGTTAATTTTTTTCTAGGCTGTTCACTACTCTAAAATAGATAGATTGGATTTAGATGTCTTGAATTCAATTTCATAATCATTATATTGCTTGACATTATTATACAAAATATTAAAATACTGGATATCTTGGATTCTTTATTTTTCTTTCTGCATATTTGTGTGAATAGACACATAGACAGGAGGCAGAATTAGAGGAGGAATAAAGTAGAACTTATGACTTTACCTTCACAAAATCACAGCTCAGCTGGTATTGGAAAGAACCTTGGAGATCATCTAGTCCAACCTCTCTGCTCAAGCAGGGTCACCTAGAGCAAGTTGTCCAGGATCATGTCCACTCAGATTTTGAACATCTCCAAGAATGGAGACTCCACAACCTCCCTGGTCAGCCAGGTTCCAGTGTTCAACCATGCTCACAGTGACAAAGTGTTTTCTTTCAGATCTTGTAGACCTGTCTACATAGACTTAATAAAGAACAATACTTCTAGAAAGAAAAACAAAAAACTATTTGGACACCGAGTATCTTACAAGGGCTAAATCACTGCACCTTCCAACTGCAATTGTAATCTGTTCTTATGCAAAGAATTTTAATGAGTCATCATTTACTAAGTAAAGATATGCTGTGATGGAAGAGGTCTCAACATGCAAGATCTTTAGCCATGGTACTAAGAAACTTCTATCTACAAAAATCTAATTACAGTGAAATTGAAAAGTACAGTCCTTTTCTGGAAGAAGAGCTTTATAATATTTATCTTAAAACTTCACAATTTTTACAACTGACGGAATATCTTATGATATTACAAAAATAGACAGTTAATGTGAGACTAACCAAGAATAGAAAGCCAGTGGTCTGATACATCAGCAACTGAAAGGATATATCACAAAGAGAACCTGGCAGACAAGAATATATGTTAGTGTCACATTCAAATTTTATGTGATATATGTGATTTATATGATTTGAGACCTATATACAATCTATTAGGTTAACATATTTACCAAAGGTCAAATACCTTCAAGACAGTCAAGAAGGACATAAAATTTTATCTGCTCACTGAAGAGGGTTTGGTCATCATTATCATCTGGACATGTTTCTTGGCTGTTCTTTGTGCTGTTGGAAGCTGCCTTTTTTAATGTATTTCAGCTGTTCTTCTTTCCTGAGAGCATTTTCTTGTCCCAAGACTTGCACTCAGTCTCTCTTCTGTCTGTGCTTTGATCAACCCAGATTTACTGAGATGTTCTTTTTGTGGGGCAGGGTTAATGACAGTTCTTTATTCAAGTGTATCAAATGTATCCAATCTTATTTTGATATTATTTTATCAGATAAGAGAGGTGACCACCTTGTCTTTTGTCACATAACAGCTCAGTATTAATTCTGAAATGTGAAGTTCATCTATATGTGTGTTGGTTTATAAGTAATTAGGTTATAATTAAAAGTTAAATTATATTTGAAAGTTCTTTCTTGAAGCTTTTTTTCTTTAATCAGCTACTTTATGCCTCAGCCTCATTTCTAAGTTTTAAGTAGCACACAGGTGTAATAGCCCTACTCAGTTTCTTTTTCTTAGATTGAATTAAAGGATTCTGGTTTAATTTGGCACCACAGGACACCTGTAAGATTTAAACTCTTGGAACCTACCTAAACTTATGGTCTTGCTGATCTCCAGTAGAAGTTCATGCTCTATTAGCAACACAGCTTTCTCTTTGTGAGTAGACTCAAGAAATCTTTGATAGGGAATTTTTAAAGATTATATATAGTAAGTTCATGTTTAAAAACTCATGGACAGCAATGCCTATTCTCCATGCACCAAATATCTAAGGAGACAGGGCAGAAGTCAAATGAGCCATACTAAATATTCTCTTTCAGGATAACATAAGTGAATTGCTTTTCGAGTGGAATTCATAAGGTTCCTATGATGTGTTCTCATGTAGGAATTATTCTTGCTGCATTGTATTTCTGCTTTTAACATTTTCAAAATGTTAACTGTCTTGATTTGCATTTGCATCTGTTGATTGAACACGTGTTCTGTTTATGTGCAGGACGGTTGCATTTTATCTTCTCTCTTCTCCTTGTAGGTTTTAGTTTCATATTTCTGAGCTATTGTTATATGTGCTTAATTTTCAAGTCATTTTACATATATTTTCCATAATATTTTTTTTCTACTGTTACTGTGATTTGTGAAAAAACATTGGTCTAATTTTCTTTTCAGCTCATTTTAAACTTCACCTCTTGAACCCCTTAGTTACTTCTGATGGCGACCGAATGAAATGCTGTCTCCATTTTAGAAAATTCTCATGCAGTAGATATGCCAAATTAAAGTTGTTCCACAAAAAAAGAAAGCAAGAAATTTATATTTTTAGCAATGCTTCTGCTAAGCAATATCTAATTACAAAAAGCCTTTTCTACTGACCTTTGGGGCAGACTTAAGGAAAAAGGAAAAAGGGGTCCTAGGACCCCTTTTCTAAGTAGAAGAGTTCTCCGGTATTGCAGTATTCTTAGAGATCAATTTTAATTCTTTTAATAGATATATTTTTAAAGTAATTCATATTTAGACAAATTATTTCATATCTGTATTTTTTCCTTATACATTAGTTATTTATTTTGTTGACTTATTGAAACAATAGTGACTGAAATGTTTAAGGGTAAAGTGGGAGGAGACACTTAGATACTTTCACCCACACACATATGTATATATTTATATGTGTGATGGCAGAAGATCAAAAGTGCTTCTATTTTTTTTATATTGGATAGTAAAATCACCAGCCCAAACTCATATACATAAAGTAAAAAATTTCTAGACAACTTGCCAGTATGCACTGATATATTTTTATTCTTGGAGATGCTGAATATCCACAACTCTTGTTGATAATGCTCCCTCTGAAAACTAGGGCACATATGTAAGCACATAATACAAATATAATTGCAGATTTTGAAGCCCCCTCAAGAGTAAACACTGAGGTTTTATGTGACAAGATCCATACGTTCTATATCTTCTGACTTTAGCTAATATATGATGAGTCTAGCTATCCTAGCCTGTATCTAAAGATGCTAAACTCAACACCAGTGACATCATAAATGGCCTGAACTGTGCCCAGAGAGCACTACTTCTCCAATATGTGCAAAAAAAGCATGAGAAGAGTAAGATCATAACTTAGTGCTTATAGTTATGTATAGATGGGTTGAGGGAATTCAGAACCATGGGAATCAAGCTGGCACTACACAGGACAAACCTTGTATGAGGAATTGTTTTGCAGAGATCATCTAGAGGGCTTATTCTGAATTTAACCCAGTCTGGAAGTAATACAATCACACTTGAGCTACTTTGTGCTAGATAAACATGGCTCGTTTCTGGAGCTGGCTATATTTAATTGTTACTTAAACTTGTGAGCTGTTATTAAATTAATTGTGGATGAAAAAAAATGTAAAAATGTTGAAACTACCAATAGCTTCTAAATTCCATAACTTGTTACTTTTGAGTACTGTGCCAACAGTACAGGTACTGTGTGTATATATATATATATATATTTATATATATATAGGTACCTTTCCATACTTTTGCTTTCATTTAGTAATACTGCATAGGGTGAAGGAAGACAGATGATCTTTAGTGGCTTAGATATCTAAGTTACTGGGCTTTGTATAAAAAATTATAGTGGATACACATGTGATTGATTACAGCATGTTGTTTGCATTGTATTTGGAAATCAGAATGTAGGAAGGTGGGAATTTCAGTAGCGAAGTAGAAATGGTTGTCATCAGGATTAATGTTAAATGATCATTCATGTCTGCCTTATCTCTTGCTAAGTTTTCTTTAGTGGAATTTTAATAATGTAGACTTTATTGTGCATTATGGTGATAAGATCCTGCCAATGTTTAGTTGGGCTGGTTAATTTACAGGAGCTAATTTAAAATGTAGCTATTGCAGTAGTGAATCTGTCCTGCTGGACTGATAACCCAGCTTTTAGGATATTATTTCCACAGGACGTAGATCTCCATCTCTCCTCCTTGTCTGTGTCCTTGCTTTACAGCTCCTAATTAGTCATCTGTAAAGGGGAATCTCCTTGGTTTGCAGATACAAACATTTGCACCATGCAACTTTATGAGGTGATCTGCAGGGCAAATTTATTAGTTTGGCTTGTAAAGCATTCCTACAGAATTTTATAGCGTATAAACTTAACATGTAGGTGTAAATATCAACCCTATCTGCTATAGCCCTGTCTTGGAGACAGCATTTCCCTCTGCAAACGTTTAATGTATTTACTGACAAATTTTACCATCAAGCATAATTTTTCATCCTTCAACAAGTCACAAATGCCGGAATTGAACTGCTGAAGTTGAATGTGGCAGCTGCTTAGCAATTTTCATCTGCACAATGTGAGACTTTAAACAGAAAATAGGCTCTGTTACTTGCCCGATTTCAAGGAATATTCAAATATTTTCAGATATCTGTCATTAGTTTCATAAAATTTGCTTTATTTTGTGGCACTGACTGTCGTTGTTGTCACTTGGAAATGAATTCTGCAACCCTCTTGGAAGATTTTTCCCTACGTGGGCCCTTATACCTTTTTTAGCACTTCAAATAATGAATTAAGAAATGTGACTAACAGCTTGGAACTGAATTCTCTAGCTGGTTCTTGTATCGATCTCATGTCCAACAGTCACGGCGAAGGATGTAAACAACAATGAGATGTATGGATTTCATATGCTTACACTTCCTTTGTGCTCAAATTTCTGCATACATTCAAACAATAAAATTTTACTGGCACAAATGTTCACTGCAAACAAATCTCCAAGCCTCATAAACCACAAGCATCTGCAGAAGGTGAGATTTAAATTTTCATGGGAAGGTGCTTGGTGGGAAACCTTCTATGTTCATCCATTCGATGAGTGAAAAGCTAGGAACACGGTAGAATTTCTGATCAGAAGTGATAAGCAACACATCTAACCTCAAGGATTCACACTCAGTCCTCAGGATTAAATTCTGGAAAAAGACAAGTGTGAAATATATTTATACAACATCTAATCAAATGGTCATTAAAATAAACATAAAGAAAATTTGAAGAGGGACTAGGCCTATAGGTCCAAAACCAGCAAGGTAGTCAAGCATGTATGAGGTCTTACTGTCTATAAGGAGACTGAAAATGCATTTGAAGTGATGCTCATATGTAAATAAATTAAATCAAGGTAGTTCACCTTCCGGAAACAAAAACAAACAAATAAACAAAAAAGGCTGAATTGATTTATATATTTCATTTTGTAAAACACATACTCCAGTTTAAAAGGAGCATTCAAACATATTTTCCTGAAGACTTAGCATTAGAGGGATATACTTGTCATTTTAAGTGACAGAGTACTAGATATCATCAGATAATTTCTCAAATTTTTTTTCTTACAAATGAGTGTTCTCAATCAATAAAATGTGACTTTGTAAAAAGAAGCTAGAAACCTTGCCTTTCCTGTTTCCCCTTCCAAATGCCAAATAAAGCATTTATATCTTACTGAAATATTGACCAAAATCTGATAGTTTTGGTTCCATAAGTTGATAGAAGTTAAGTATTATGGCTGCAGATAATTCGTCATGACATTCATAGGCTAGATATGACTTTAATCTGAATACAATTCTAATAATGGTTCAATTGAATTGTTGGCACAGGTGTTATATTTTAATAAGACAGCGTACACAGAAACTTTTCAGAATGGTATGCATCTAAGGAATATCAAAGCTGAATTAGTTTTGGAATATATTGCTGAACATGTATTTTAAATTAACTAAGCACAAATAAAAACTGCAGATGCACAAGCAGTGGGAAATGGAATTTTGTAGTAAAGACTAGGTAATGAGAATAAAATGAGGAATGGGTAGAGGCAATAGACTATCTTAATATTGTAATTTTATAATGAAATTTTAGTGTTTGACTGCAAATCATTGCTTACTTTAATATTTAGTACTTTAATGTCTCTATACATAAAATGTGCCAATTTCCTGGGAGCTCATCAAACCACTTTTATTCTCAGAAATATGGAATACATATTATTACTACTAGAATGATTCATTTCTATTTATATTACTGATTTTGTCACAAAGGAATGAAAATGTAGATTGTATTTTAAATCAGAAATATATTGTCACTTTCCTGCTGTTGTCATGATAGTTAAAGATCTTTCAATGTCCAATTATAAAATCTTGAATTTGATATCTTACCCTTAGCCATTTATTAAAAAAAAAGCTAACTTTGAAAAATAATATCATGGATATCAACTTAACTTTCCCCTAAAACATTTCTCTTGTAACATTGTTTCCTGGATGTACACATCCAAACATTATCAGGTCATATTTGTAGAAAGCAGTGAAGTAAATGGCTTTACTCTGGCGTAAAAATACAATGATCAACTGGGCTCTGATCCTGCTTGCTTTGCTCTTGTGGGAAATAAGAAAGGAAGATGAAGACAAGTAAAACATCAAGAAGAAGATCAAATGTGAGACAACATAAATGGCCTGAAATTGATTCCTTTCACTTTGGTGACATTTCATTAACTTCAGTGAAGTTTTGGAGGATTTTTCTACAAGGGCAAGTGAGAAGAGAATGGAGATAACCGAGAGAAAATTTCTTCTGTACAGAGCCCAATAACTTAATTTTCTGAACTGTGATTTTATAGAGGGAGGAGCAGTACAATGTTTGCAGTTTTCCAGTATTGCTCTGTCCCTAGTCTCTTTAGTACCACATGAATTTGCAGGTTTTGTATCAAGATTTTTGGGCAAGATCACCCCCCAAGAATCTCTGGGGAAAATCCTAGCCATACAGCAGTCCATAAAAAACTGCTCAGGTACAGAACTACTGATCACAATCATGATATTTGTTAAATGAAAGTAGTCTTCAGCCACAAGGACATTCTCAACTAAGATTAATAAAAATCAGTGCTATTATAGTAATGGACTATAAGGACTATCCCAAATACTCACCATGAAAAGGTGAATGCTAAACATTTCCTAACTTCAAAATCAGACTTCAGCCAGAATGAGACCAGAAGTTCCTGTCATTCTTGCTATTATGATTTTGTATTTATTTATTTATTTATTTATTTATTTATTTATTTATTTTCTTCAGAGAAACATAAGAATTTAGGGTAGGAATAAGTTTGCAGATTTGGATATATAAACATAGATGCCAATTGCTGAAAAAAACAGCCATGTGGAGCTATTTTAGATTACCTGAGACTCTCCAAAAGCTTGGAAGATGTGACATAAGAGCCGTAAAAATGCACACCCTCAGGACTGCAGCTACAGGACATGTGGGGTGTTCAAGTGTGTCTCAAATGATGTTGGATGCTTTGGGCAGCGGAAATGCACCCCAAGCTCCTATTGCAGGCAGCAGAGCTCAGGTTAATAAGAACTACTCAGTTCAGTCCAAATGAGACATCTTTTCCAAATAACTCTTAAGACTCCATTAAGTCCACAGTCAGTGAGGAACTAATTGGTATTGTAATCACCTACATGTACAGATCTAAGTGTGGAGTATCTTAGGCTGAGAGCTAAATACTACTTTTATTGGATAAACTAGTGTTGTGTCAGTGAAGAGAACAAGGTAGCACTATCACAGCAGATTGAGAATTGCTCTATGAGCACAGAGCAGCTGATAACAAGAAAAGGGATAAATCAAGTTATCTTGAAAACAAACAAATAAGATGCCCTGTATTTTGAGCTTGTAATATGTGCCACTTTGGAAAAAAAAATCTTGTCTGATAACAATACTTATGTGCAGCTGGTGTTTCTGGCTTATAAAATGTGTCAGTTTTATTTTACTTTTAAAATAAAGTTAAAGAACTCCTTGAATGACATCTAGTCAGTCAGCATCAGTCAGAAAGCAAGTTTTATAGCCAACTAAAATCCATGAAAATCTGTATTCCTTATAGAAACATTGATGCAGCTGCTGGTGCGAACAGCGGAGCCCTAAGGTGTACCTATATTATTTTACAGATGATGCATGCTGTAAAGGGTGGTTGAGCACAATGCTGCCAGATGCTCTCTGTGACTTGAATATTTGTAAATCTTTTGTGTTTTGTGATGCCTGAGATCTAAATGATAACATTCTGGAACCAAAAATACCTGTACTTTGCCTCAAATTTGCCCAGTGATTGCAAGGATCAAAGCATTACCTCAACTTTTAATGTGGCTACTTTTAATTTAGGCATAGTAGACTTGTATCATGATTCCACTTCTTGTCAGTATGTGATAACATGACTTCCCCCTGCACACTGACCGAGATTGCCTGTATGCAATGACTGATCCAGTGCACATCTTCCAGCTTTACTCATCTAGGAAGGATTGCTTGAGTTGGTGAGCTGACTGCTGTGTGGAAAAGTCCAAAATATTCTTGGTCTTAATAAAAATGCAAATGTGAAGTTATCAGTTATTACGGTGCCATCTAGAAACCTCAACAACCCTTTAATGCCTTATGCTTTTCCTTATGCTCCCTTTTCTAAGTTAAAGAGGAAATTCTGAAGGCCCTACAGTTTAGACATAATCACAAAGACTGAGATGTAAATGAATACTGAGATGGAGATGTTCACATCAGCTACTCATATATTTTTCAAGGACTGATGATATATAATATTTTGATCAGTAATGCTGATGTAGATCTAAAATTGTGGTTGATATGCAGATGAATTTACAGATGACAGAAGTTTTGATATGTCAAACAAAAGCAGAAGTGCATCCATCTCATGATAAATGTTTTTCACTTGATAACAATGGACCTCAAAAACATAATATGTGTCTGCACAGCTGAATAATCTTGGAACCTGACAGTCATGCAGAATGTGAGACTGTGTTGGAAATCTGTGATTTATATGGATTTAAGAGTTACAGTAGTCAAGAAAATGAGGCATTTTTTAAAATGATGTGACTGTGATTCTTGATTCTCAAAGTATAAAGCAGGAAGTAGTTAGCAGAAGATGGAAGTTAATAACAGCTTTGAGTGTGGTATATATGAGTTCAATAATGGAATACTGCGTACTTGGTGAGCGCTCTGTGATTTTAGCAGGATATTAAAAAAAAAGAAAAAAGTGCAAAAAAAAAAGCTACAAAATAAAGGGATTAAAAGACTAGAGATATGCAGTAGAGCAAGAAACATATTAAGTTCAATGTGAAAAACATGAAGAGACTGAGAGGCGATTTCATTGCAGCACATGAAGGACACCCTCACTGAAGGTGAAAACAGGTATTAAAGGACTTTTCCTCCACTCAGTTATAACGGTCAGGATTTAGAACCTGGTGAATACAAAAGTTCAAAAGAGGGTGCAAATCCTTAATAGGGAAAGGAAAGGTAGCAACTTAGAAAAGTAGTGGTATCTCCTGATATCTTCAAGGTCAATGAAATAGATAGTGACTACTCTCATCACAGGATGACTCAATGACATTTGATGTTCTCACTGGGTGGTCTTCCAATTCCAAACTTGATACTTTCAGAGTTATAAACAATGTTTGCGCAACCTCTTCTAGAGTGCTGTAAAATAGAAGAATTAAAGGTTTCAACAAGCAGTCACTGGGAAGAAAAGAAGATGTTGGGGTAAATGGTGGAGATTTTGCAGTAAGACAACATCTTGAACAGACTGAAACAAGCGTGTAGGTCCCTAAAAATACAAAAGCAGCTTTTAACCTGATCCCAAAACAAAAGTGCTGCCATCTGAGTATTACAAAGTGCAGATGAACAGTCACACACATTTTATGACTAAGACCACTGACCTTGACAGTTTCTTTGCTTCCTTTGTACACATCACTTCCAGCAGTCTTAATTTTACTTTCTTTGAAGGACAAAGGTAGACTCAAGAAAACAGAGCAGACATCCTCTGAGACTTCAATGACATTTATATAGCTTTATATCACAAATCTGCTTATAGTATCGAGGGAGATGTATAGTTTCCATGTCCAAATATATTAGTCTCTAAGTGTATATCAGAAAAAAAATACAGTCTAGAGGTAGTGCAGATCCTACATTCAGAAAGAAAATTAATGAAAAAGAGGATTTTGAATATTAAGCAAGAGAATGATATTAAATAGGGCATGGCAAAATATATTAGGAAAATGAAATATGAAACCCTAATGAGATAGCTTGTTTATTTTGTTTCCAACTCAGTTTATGGATCAGAAAGTTTTATGGATAACATAAATAGGCTGAAATGTGGTTTTGCATGCTTATCCCCATAAACCTTCAAAACTACTCATATTCACTTATATCATTAATCATAGTTAGGGCTGAGCAAACACAAAAAGCTACAGCTTACTCATTCTGAGTGCTTTCAAAAACATGCTGATTAATTTTTGGTTAGTTAATTCATTTTTTTTTATAATTTATAATTATTTATTTATGCATTGCAGAAGACAAGACTATGAAACTAGACAAAGCTTGTACTTTCATTCCAAAGCAGAAGCACCATTTAAATAAATATTTTGCAAGAACTACATAATATTTTTTGCCTTCAATTCTCTTTTGGGATTATTTTTCATGTCAGTGAGAGTTCTATTTGATTTTGGACAAACCATTCACTGTAATTAAGTCCTTTTTTTCATATAGTATCTATTTATAGAACATAAAGCCAGAATGCTCTGTTCTTAACATTCTACCAAGCTATTCCTGTATTAATTCCCTACAATTTGCAGTTGAACTATCTATAATTTTAGAAGTCTCATAATTTTGATTTGAACTTTTCAGGTGATGGAACTGATCATGCTCTTAAATAAAATTTTGAAAAGGTTAATTAACCTCCTTATTAAAATATGCACCTCATCCCTTATGTAAATTTATCTGCCTCTGTGTACTAGACAACGTTTTGTTTGTACAGTGTTTTCTCTTGTCAATATAGACATTTCCCTTTCATCCATATGGAGCATTTCCATAGAACATGATCAAACAGAATGAGTTCATTCTATGTGTCTGTGTAAGAGACACAATTGCATGTAGATAATATTGTATTTGACAAGAGGATTGTGAAAGTTTGTTCTTACCTTTTGGGACTCGAAAGGACAAGATGAAATCTGAAGGTAAAATTATTTATACAGCTGCAGTATTCATATCTTCACAACTTGGCAGAGACTGAAGGAGAACCACTTCAAAAAATATTAACAGCTTTGTCTAGAGTTAGCTCTAGAGGCAGACTGTAGTCCAGCTATGAACCCACAGAGAAGCAGAAAGGGCAGTACCTCTCCGAATTTTATATTATTATGATATAATTTATGTTACTGTTTATGTTATTATATTAAATAACATAAATGTTATTTATATTAAATTAAATAAATAATTAAACGGTAGAATGTGTAGGTAGAAGTCTGGAAAAATATCCTGTAGTGTGTTACATGTTCCCTAGGAAAATAAACCAAGAGCAAACCAGCCACACAGGAGTGGAGTTTTATATGCAATCAAGTGTATCTCAGGTCTAGTTCTTTCTACACGATGTTTCTTATCACATCCATCCTTGTCTTGTTGACTATATTAGTATATAAAATATTTACTTCAGTTTTTGAAATGTTGGATTTTTACTAAATTAACCCTTGTTTATTTGAAGAAGAGAGTGAGAAAATAAATAAGTCCAAGAATGTGTGGGAATCTTTGAATGCAGAATAAAACCTTTCTGCTTGACATGAAAGGAGTGTTTTTATATTTTTTTCTCTAATAAAACAAACAGTGTTGTTTTTTTCTTTTCTTTTTTTTTCCCAGCTCATCCTATATTACTGCTACTGACTTCAAAATCTATATTAGCTTCACACATCTGGTCAATAAACCATAGAAATGTATGGAGCAGACTTTGGGCTTTGATGCAAGGAGCTGAGATCTTATTTTATTGATGATCATGAGATAAACTGTTAAAAATTAATAACAGTTTAAATTCTATATGTTTTAGTACATGTGTGATGGCAGGAAAACTTTTGTTTTTGCTGTTCCTGATGATAAAGTGTTGCAAAGTTAGGGATATGAAGACCAGGATAGCATGTACTGTATATATTGGCTCTCAGTACCAGTTATTTTTAGCTTGTGAGAAAAAAGCAAAACAACAACAACAACAACAACAACAACAACAAACAAATGCAGCATAGCAACCAACTAGTTCCTAAACTAGATCTTGCAGAGGCAAGAGTTTCAGTTTCTTTATTTTATGCTTTTTGTACTAGAATAATAGATCAGAGCTCAGATGCAGAGAAAAGGCCTTTTTTTTAGCACTCATTTAAGCTCTCATTTATCAGCTTGTCCAGTGCTGATTGATTGAAACATTTTCACTCTGTATACTCCGTTTGTCAGGACGAAGATAGTTTAAATTATGCTGCAAGAGATCAGTCTGCCAGAGACACAAAAGGACCAATCTCTCCCCACCACAGAGAATATCTTAGTTTGGCAACAGAAATAACAATAATTACAGGCATTCCCAAAATACTTGTGAATATCTAATTATTAACAGCATAATTGTTGCTAATTTATATTGTTATCTTATGAATTTCAAAACTGAGTTATTTATTAAGGGGCGAAGTAATTGATTATTTCTGTCTGCAGTCTTTGAACATGTGTGTGATTTCTCTTATTTTCACTCTCATTTATTTTTCAATCTCTTTTCTGAAATGTCTTCTTGTAAATCCTCAATTTATTTCTATCAGCAACTAAGTATTTCCTTTTTAATTTCATTTTGGGAAAAAATAACAACACCATTCCCCAAATAATTAATTTTCTGTCTTGGTGAGACTTGTGAAAATGCAAAGACACTGCAGTAAGATATAATATTGTTTTTCAGATACCTTTTAAAAACACATTCATAGTTTTTGCATGGAGTTATCACATAGTAGTATTTTTCTTTTGTAACATACTGACATACAGTTTTGGAAAAATTGTGAATTAAGCACCTAAATTCCAAATTATGAAAATACTGAAAAATTAATGAGATTATTATCACTATTTTTCCTGAATTTGAATAAAAATAAGAAATTCTTTTAGTGGAGAGGGGCTTATTTCCATGAATCAAATATTTTAAAATTATTACAGCCAAAAGTCAAAAATGAAAGGTCTAGCAAAACTCAAAGGTTTCAAAGATTATTTTGAAACGCATTATGCAGGTCTAGTAAATGAAATTAATAAGTAAAGTTAAGACTGATTTCCTAACACAATCCCCACACCACTTAATCACAATAAGAAGCTGTTCCCCAAACCTCTTCTTAAATAAAGTCATATATTATAATGGAATTACCTTGTTGCTGCTTCTGTGTTCTTGGCCGAAGGCCTAACGCTCCCCAGGCGATGCAGACATGTGCAATAGGAAGCAAATAACCATCACCAATTACAATTTGAAGGTGACTTTATATGAAGTGAATTAGTCTTTCCAGATCCCTGTCTGATGGGCCAAAATCATCCAAAAGAGGAAGCCTGAATCCATGCAGAAAACTGGTTTCATACTTTGCCCCTCCTAAAACTTCCCTAGGCAAGATCTAAGTCCTAGTAAAGGAGAAAAACTTTTACTTTATGTCTTAGCAGGCGCTTCCTAGAGGATTTAGCACTCCAGAATTGTCAGTCTAGTAGCTCTAACCAGAATTTAGCTAAGGCAGAAAAAAATACATGCTACTCATCTTTAACACATTATCCTACATTTCAGATATGAACTTTTAGACTGCTTTACTCTACTTAGATTACTTCTTTCTTTTGTGTTTTAATATCTCACTTCCCCAGCTATTCACCCACTGCCAGCTTCTTTTCTATATAATGCCATAGGTGAACTGTTTTCATCCGCAGTGTTCTTAAGAACATTAGTTTGCAAAAGACTCCTCACAAGACAGAATTATGCAGACAAAAAAGAAGTCAGCTGCACTTACAGGAAAAAGAGATTACACGAGATGTCTTCATCCTGGCACTTAAATGGAGTGTGACATTCTTAAAATATTAGTTGAACATGGGCCGTCAAGAAAATAGTAAAATATTTTGTGCTCTATTTACACAAAAAGATGTGTAGATGCATATAGGAAGATTCAAAATGAGGAATGACAGCGTGGCTTAGGAAAAAAATCTAGTAAGGCAGTAATCCTATCATGTGAAGAAAATGGCATTGTACTTTATTACAGATGAGGGGTTTTGTCTACTGTGTGAAGGAGATAAAATAGAAAAGCAATAAGTACTGCATAATCTGGACTCATTGTTCAAGCTATATACTGCTGGTTCCCCGGCAGCTGCACAGGGATAAACATCACACGTACGTGTGTAAAGGTTTCTTTCATGAACATTTAAATATATTACACCGTATAACTGTAGTAAATAATAAAATTTACTGCAGTAAACAGAATATGTGAAATCTGGGCACATGCTGTCCCCAAGAATAGAGCCATCAATCTAATCCTGTTCAACATTGGGACTGGCAGATTCGATTTGATCCTACTGCACAAAATATTATCTGAAATATTTTTAAAAAAGCAGTTCAAGCCTGTGAAGATCTGACGTGTTTGTTCTGGTTTAGTTTACAGGGGCAACCAAGACACAGCAAAATGAAGAATTCTTCCCAAATTAAGAAGCCTTTCCCATTGTCCTGATCTGTCTTTTCTGCTAAGAATACTGGTGACTTCTATTGGTGATAGGAGGCTCATACCAGATACTAAATTAAAAATGTTTTGTTTATTTGTTAAGATGCTCAATCTCAATTCAGAATTTTTGAATATTTTCTTGCCCCATTTAAAATATATATGTCTTCTTCACATATAGGGGAATTTACTACATGTAGGGTAAAATCTTTCTTTTTATTCCATGAAAATTCTGTGGAACTGTGGAAAGTCAAAGTCTTTTTTTTTTTTTTTTTTTTAATTGTTTCACATAAGTTTTCTTAGTGTCCCAGACTAGAAATGGAAAACTTTTGTTCAGAAAATATTCAAATATTTCACAGGAATGTTAGCAAAGGGTCTTCAGAGAAAGAGTGTATCACTAGTTAATCATTCTGCAAAGGAAAATTCAAATTTGAAAAAATTGATGAAAAATTACCATTATAGTTTTTCACTTACATTTACCTTATTTACCAGCATTTCCAACTCCTATATCCTGTATGCTGTAGGACAGATATCCTACAAATTGGTTACCATCTCCTGCTAACAAAAAGTGTATTTTCTCAAGTTTGTGCATTATCAGCATCAGTGATGTCAGTTGCTATTTTCATTTTTACTGCATAGTGTTTTTAAACCCCTTAAAGTCCCTTACCAAAAGTCCCTAATTTAACAATTACAGTTGTTAAATATCTTCAATAGAATCAACCCTTTTTGTGTAGGTGTACTAACTATGGAGAAAAATGGAAACACAAAATCAACAGTTATTTCCATCATTAAAATCAGCAGAACATATTAGGAAAAAATAAATTTCTATGTGCAACAGGATATTATATTTGTGAATGACCGTCCCATAGATACTGAAAATCCCTCTGTTTTTTTTTTCTTTTTTAATTTTTTTCACCTCCAATGTGATATTTTTCCTTTGAATATCCAGCTCATAATAGTTTTCAGTATGGTGATATATATCTTTTAGAAAATGATTGATTACAAAATGTTAAGTGTTGAAAAATCCATGGTACTACTATGTATAATACTCCCATGCTTAATTACATTCACTATTAAAAATGCTTCCCATATTTCTCCTCTGAACTTGTCTACCTTTAGCTTCCAGCCACAGCTTCTCATTATATTTTGTCTGCTGGATCAAAGAATCTTCTTTTCTAAAATATTCTTTTGGGGTTAATACCAGTCATCTGTAATTATATAAGTTGAATTTTGGTGTTATTGAAGTTGATTTGATTTTTTTGTAACTTTTTTTTGACTCTTGCACTAAATGAATACAAGAATATAAAGCTGAAATATCTGACAGATTTTATGTTGCTTTATTTTGGCCTTTCCATAGTAGTTTTGTTTTGGCAGTCTCAAAGATTGTTGAAAGGCTTTTTTTTTTCTTTTTTTTCCCCTTGTCCGAACAGTTCTTTTTCTAAACTTTTTTTTCTGATTGCTGCAAGACCCTGGAGACCTTATTTTTGATTTTGCCATGGCCAGTGATCTTGTCATGGGATAATGTTTAATATCATCCTTGTTCAGCCCAAAGTGGTATTACACCCTTAGAAAGCAATGCACTTCAAAAAATATTAAAGTCAACAAGTCAATCCTTAAGACTTAGGGTGTAACAGGATTTTGAAAATATTTTACAGTTAAATTATTTAAGGGTAAGGAGATATAGCTAGTTTGGACAATTTCAACTTTAAGGAAATGTTTAAAAGCTGCCTCACATTTGCCACACACTTTCTTGTCCTTTCAGAATTGCTGTATGGGCAGAGAAAATTTAGTTCCATGCATGACAAATGACATGGGCCATGCTCTATCAAACATGCAACATGCATTGGGTTATTTGATGCGTTTGACAACCCAAGAGTGATTGCTCTTTGGAGGAGTGGAAAGCAGACCATGGCAAAATTGCAGTTGCTACTGCATCAAGAAAATGGCACAGCACAACAAATGGGACACTTGACCTCATCTCTTACAGTGGAGAGGATCATTTTAATAAATAAGTTATTTAGATGCTTAGGCAGTTTTCTTTAATGTACTTTTGGGTTGGTTAATAATGCTTCCGTCTTCTACCCAAGACGCATCAGAGAACACTTGAGAAAGTGAAAGGAAAGAAGCATAATCTTGGAAATGAAAAAAAATTTTGGAAATTTTGAATAAATAATCTGGAAATTTTGATTCTATCCAGAACTTTCCTGCAGGTTTTTAATTTTAATTTGGACATATGAGATATTTGCTAAGGCTTCAGCTGGACAAAGTACTATTCATTAATAATATTTATGCACAGGCTTTAGGAGCTGTGCTTAAATACAGAAATAACCCAGAAATGCCGACTCCATTTTCTTGACAGGTTTTTTGAATGTGTTATCATAAGAGTTATGCCAAGCAACACATTATTCTAATTTTTCACACCAAAGCAATTACTAATTTCTGTCTCACAGATATCCGTCCTCCTAGTAAAATATTAAGTAGCTCTCCAAAGACTTTAAGGTAATTCATATTTTTCTCTCTTATCTGCTTTCTATTTAGGGATTGAAAAACATGGGAGAAATCAAAACACCTTCTGTTAGGGAAAGGGAGCTCAGCTGGGAGATTGTACTCCTATCTTCCTCAGAAAATTAGAATTCATTACAAAGGCCATGTTTAATTGAAACTTAGATGAATGTTTTACAAAATAAGAATTTTTCTATGTTCGTCTTTTCAGGCTATAAGGGATTTTCAAGGATCATTCTGGGTCTTGTAGTATTTTAAAGTGACCTAAAATGAACATAAATGACACCTCTGCTTTCTTCAGGCTATTTTGATTACCTATGGAAAGTTCTAGAGAACTCTGTGAAACCTAAGTATAGAGTCTCAGGAAGTCACGTAGTCTGGTAGTCTGCTACTTTTCCTTCTTTTTTCTTTTTTCTTTTTTCTTTTTTCTTTTTTCTTTTTTCTTTTTTCTTTTTTCTTTTTTCTTTTTCCTTTTTCCTTTTTCCTTTTTTTTTCTTCTTGTTGTTTCCCTAAAAATAACAAAAATCTGAGTAGCTTTGATTTTTCCAAAGCATATTTTTAACGTTCTTGTCTCAGAAATTTTGAAAATTTTGAGACTATGTTTCAATTTACAAAATTTTTTTTTTCCAAAATGTCTGATTTTGATCATGGAAATAAATAGTATATTAATAAATTAAACGACTCAAATGTATTCCCCTCAGTGTTTTGTTTTGCTTTTTTCTTGTATTTTAGATTTCAGAAAATCTATTGAATTTTCTTGGTTCTCTTTTTTATTTTTTTTCCATTTCCTGTTGCCATTTGAAGTAAAAAGAGCACATTATTGAAGAAAAAATAAAATCTGTGCTTAAATTTCTGTTCCGTCTAGAGGGAGAGAGCTCTTAAAAATCTATCAGGAATATCTGTTTGTATCCATACAAAAATTCAGATAATCTGTCTAGATAATCGAGGGCATGCTGAAAGGCTTTGAGAATCCACATCTCTTAACAGTGCTCTAAATACAAATACATTGCATTTGTTTGCTCTAAAAACAAATAAATTTATTTGCTCTAAAAACAAGTACATTTTATCTTCTGGTCCTAGATATTAAACACTATTTTAACTTTATCATAGGTTTTAGCTATTTTCATATTTTTTCTTAATTTTTGGTGTGTTATACATTAAATTATGGCAAGAGTGAAAAAAACTGACTTAATTCTTCACTATGGCTGTAGCATATGTGCAGAAATACTGCTCATCAGCTGTGCCATAAGGTGCTCTGATTTGCCTGGACTTTCATGTTCTTTGCCTGTAGTTTCTTTTCCTTTCATGAACAGTATGATGTGCTACATATTGTGTGCTATAACAAACAAACAGAAACTAAAGCAAAAACGAAAGCTCTCTACACACCTCAGGAGGATCTTGTCCTGGAATTTTGTTGTCTTTGCCTCACTCGGTCCTTCTGCCTTAGGAGGAGGTGAAAGGGTGACCAAGGAGCAGCAAGTGTCAGGCAGGACTGCCTCTTAGCTGCTTGGATTTGCTGCTTCTAGCTTCCTTCCAACTCTCTAGAGCTGATTTTACAGTCTATATGTGACACTCGACCAAACACTGGCCCTTTGTGTTTGACTTAAATGTGCAGCTCTGTATTAAATTCTTACCACAAGCATCCATTTAGTCATGTAGTAACCTTCTCTATTTAGCGCAGCTTTTGTCTCTCTCTATAGTAACTTCCTCTCTATGTTCCAGCAGAATCTAATGCTATGGTTCCTATATCGTATAATCAATATTCATTTGCATGATCAATATTCATTATATGATTAGGAGTCATGGGTCAGGTCATCCAGTGTTATGGCCCCTGCTTTATGCAGCTTTCCTTACCAAAAGGATGTTGCTTTCCTGGAACTGTCATTATTTTTTCTAATCTTATTGCTATCAAGAAATGGCTTTTTGTTTACCCCAGTGAGAGAAACGGAGATGAGCTCAGACCAAAATCCAGAGGAAAGCACAGCTTGATTTAAAGTTATTGCTGAAACTTAAACTAGAAGCTTGCACTCACTTTAAACCATAATGCTAGACCCTTATATAAGTAGTGAATCTGTTACATGCAGTTTCTACAAAGGAGATATCTGTCAGTATGATGTGCTACTTCAGTGCCCTTCCATTTTAACTAAGAATATGTAAATTAATATTTCCAATTAAGTAGTGCAATTTTGTTGACATTTGCTGTATCTGTTGTGATGAGTATTGTAACCGTCCCCTTTTAAAAAAGCAACATTTGTCTAAGTATGCATACAGTAAAAATTATCTCACTATCTAAATTCAGTTAAGCAAGCAATCACTCATTTGCTTTGGCTGTAGTTTAATGAGAACTATAAATGCTACACAAAAAATGATCTGAATCTAAACTATAGCCTTCCAGTCCTTTTTCACAGGCATTGAGAGTAATTAGTTTATAATAGTCATATAGCAATCTTGCTGGTACTTTCGTGTGTTTTGGTGCAGGGACAATTTCAGCTATGAAAGAAGTGTGCTGTCTACACGGTACTAGCAAAAACGTACAAGCTTTAAAGTTTTCCTGGTGGAAAATGAAGTGAAAAAAAAACAGTAGTGTCTCCAGAGCTTGTGGTGGGATACAGAACATATTGTTTGTCAAGCATCTTACTGATTTGTCACAAAATTGGTATTATGTCATTTCATGAAGCTTCTTGGTGAGATGTTCCTGAGGTATCCTGTGACACTCCATAGTGTTTCTTGCCCTGTGGAAACAGCTTGATGTGTCATGACCATGTCACCCAAAAGCCTGGAAGTCAAGTGATAAAACTTGTTTCTCCATCACGACCCCACACTACCAACGATTTCTGCTACACAAACCTCCGTTTTTTTCCAGAAGTGAGAACATGCAATGTTTTTATGATGTCAAGCAGACTCTCTCT
>VZSG01000122.1:1209963-1265693 GCA_013398315.1 Nothoprocta pentlandii
AAAAAAAATGTAGTAAAAGCTAAGCATTAGGAGTGAATGCATAAACTGGCATTTTATTCCATACTCATAAAGAGAACATTGCATACATTTTGAAAGCTCATAGCACTTCAGAAACCAGCAGTGGAAAAAGATTTGGAGTATGATGGAAGATTTAAAAATTAAGTAGAGCATATGATAAACTAATAAAGTGAAGACATAAGAGATGTTGTAAGAATCAATAAAGTGGAGAACTGAGAATCATGAAAATAGTTTTTCATGTTGGCAGAGAGACACATATTCTGATGGCAACCTTGGCTTCTACATCACCTTGGTCGTTAAGATTATTCCTCAAAGACGACAAAAAAAGGTAAGGTGAGAACTGGGCTTTGGTCTATCTAGAACTACCTTTTGGAAATGGATAGCACTTATTTGCAGTCCACTTAGTGCTGCTTAAAGACTACACGACTGATGTTATAGCAACAAAGACAAATGTTACAATCTCTTTTCCATCTCCTTGAAAGATGAGGCAAAATAGTGTTTAAATTATAATAAGGAAAATTCAGGTTAAATATTAGGAGCAAAAAGACTGTCAGGACTATGAGACACAGGATATATTGACTAGGCAAGCTGTGGAGTTGCCAACAGGGGAGATCATTTTGAAAGGGTTATTCAAACATGTCTTAGGAATAACAGAAAAAAAAAAGAAAAAAAAATCCTGTCTTAAAGCAATCCTATCTTAAAGCAATCAGAAAGAAAGCCTATGACTTTTGGCCCTTCCAGTCTTAGAGTTCTATATTTCTGGGTGATCTGGGGTGAGATAGGAAACCATATTTTTCCCCTACTGAGCAAAGAGCATAGAAAAGACACAGACATATGCCAAGACAAACATCTAGCAGAGTAATGTAATTTATTCTTCAGTACTTCCCTGCACATTGCATATCCTCATCTGCCAGCCAAACTCATTCATAGTCCAGGATGATCTCCTCCAGCATTTCATCTCCATGAAGAGACACTCTGCCTCATTTCCTGCTGTGAAAGAATACATCAAAAGAGAAGATCTGCTCTCAGCTGTTCTCTCACTCTTGCTTCCTCCTACAAAAGAAATACACAATCCATACAGGTCATCTTGTATGATGCTACTGTGTTTTTTTTTTTGTTTTTTTTTTTGTTTTTTCTTTTGCCAATTATCAATTTCTTAATGTACAGAAATGCCATTTCTTCTTGTTTCCAATTCAAAGTTTTAAATATATGGCCCCTGTCTCATAAGTTCATTTGCTAACTATTTGCCTTTTTTATTATGTCTTCGTTTAGGTATGTTGAGGCATAGGTTTCTCCTTCAAAGGTAACTTACGAATCTTGGACATTCTGCTCACTCAAACTAGCAATTTTAGGCTCTCTTTATTGCCATTTTCTTATGTCTCTCTTGTTTGACCACATAGGGATTGTAGGACCCTAAGTTTAGTGTTGTAAAATATATTTAAATTCACCATCTATATTATGCGGTCTGAATGCGTCATGAATTTGTGTAAATTTTTACTAGAGAATAAGGCAGTTCAATATAGTTATGATCCCCAAAACACTCATTGGATAAAAATGTTATTGCCTTCCAAGGGACTAAGTGAATGAGTAAAAATTTCTCACATGAGCAAGCTCCCAGTCCCAGACAGTGGTACCTGCTGCCCTCACAGTATTTATTTACACTCTTGGCTGTACTGGTGGACTTAAGTGTTAGGATTACATCTACATCTACATTCTCAAAGAGAAGAGAAGGACTTGGCACTCCTGTTTTTCCAAGCATCCCTGCCCCTGTCTTCCTATATGATTTTGAGCAAAACTTGTTCCTTAGTTTCTTCCTCTACCTAACAGAGTCAATAGTAATGATGCAGAACAGTTCTGTGGTGAAAACACATCTTTAATATTACTTCTCAGTCTTAGGATTGGAAGTACTTGATGAAGTCTAAATCACTGATTATAAGAAAGTAGGAGATAAAGGTAAGTCAGTTTTTAATTGCAATTCATTCTACACATTGGGTATATGGACGTGAGGGGACGTAGGAGAAATACTACCTAAAAATATACAAGATTTTTTTTTTCCAGCAACATTGAGGGCTTCTACTTTTCCTGATCCAGATTTACTGCAATGGTTAGAAGTAGAGCACAAACTTTAAAACACACTTAGTGTTCACAAATTGGCTGAGTGTATGGCATAACATGCCAAGATTTCCACTCTTTTACCATCACTTAAAGGCCAGGACCTAGCTATATTTAAGAGGAGTGAAAAAAAAAAAAAAGAAAAAGAAAGAAAAAAAAGTCTTGTAATTCAATTCCATCAGTCTGCAAGTAATACGGTAGTACTTCAGTACTCATAGGGGGAACATTAACTCAGTACTTACTGTTATTCAGCTCTAAATCACAACCTGTATGACTGATGAGGGAACAATACCTGTGGGCTGTATTACAAAGGAATGGCACACATGACCGCACATTACAAAATATATGAATTCAGTGCATAGAGTCAGGAGATTTTACCACTAATTCAGAAAGAAAACAATCTATGCAAGGAGTTAAAACTTGAAGTTGGACAGTTCCTTGGCCAGTCTGCAAAATCACAAAAAGGTGAAAAGAAAACTTCTTGTGCTTGGATGGTATTTTCTTTGGATTTCTTCTGTTTTTACCTGTTTTATATACCCGCAAGCGCGTTTTGATCCCATTCTTTCTGTAAAGCTGTCCTTCCCACGATCACTCTCTATCTGGCTAGTTGCAGATGCTGGGGGCAATTCATCAAGAGAAAGAAAAAATGTCAAATGAATGTGACTTTGCAGCTAAAGCTGTGTGAAAGTCAGTAGGTTTTGTTCAACGGGACGTGCGGATGCCCTGTGTTTTGGTTTGCATGGATTCATGCCCTCTGAGCTCCAGGTTCAGACAAATCATCAAAGCCCACTTCAGATCTCCCCATTTATTCTGGCTTCATGCTGAAATAATCAAAAACACTAGGCTTATATATTTGAGAATCAAAAGGCATGACTCACCTCTACTTTATTCCAGTTTTATGCCATTTCTAACACTACTGAATCCAATGTTGGCTTGATTTCAGAAAAGTTAAACTTAAATAAACTTAAAATGATACAAGATTGAATCAGATCCCTCAGGCTTAAAAGACATGCATTACAAATGATATCTGTTCAGTGACCTTTGTGAAATGGAGATTTCAGTACTGTTTCTATTCGAGAGACATAACACTCAAACCACCACAAAGTGCTGATAATTCTCTTCAGCTCTTGTAGCAGTGACAGAGATCTGCAGATATACTGTCTTTTCCTCCATTAGGACAAGGATAAGAAGCATCTTAGATCTTGAGATGAGCATTGCTGGGGTTATCAGACTGCCTTCTGCCACCATATCACACAAAAATCTCTTTTATACATTGAAAAAAACCTTTGTCTTTTAGAGATGCTTGGTGGCTCTGTCTCGGCTGACAATAATTCTACAATTGCATTGGTTTCTGCTGGGAGCTTAGTGAATGGCTTTGGTTTGGTCTTTTCACCTTTCAGCTCTTTGACACAATAATAAATCTCCTTTGTGGAGAATTTGAATCATCATTCAGAGATGACCCCTTCTTTTGGGACTGACAACAGGGACTAGATGGCTTAGCTGCCCTGAGTCATACCTCACATGTCAGAAGAAGGGGTAACTTCCCAGTCTGTAACACATTGCCTCTATTTTGCATGGAAGCAAGTTAATTCCTATTATATCTGAGAAAAAAACATGTACAATGTCCTTTAGACAAATTGACATACCTTTCATATGGTTTCTTACTGCCAGTGAGATATGGCAATATATAATCAGTCACAAATTTAATGAGCTGATTTCCTCCTTTTTATTATCTTTTACAATTAAAAACATAATTAGCATGGGTTTAGGGCTGAAAATCTGCTCCAAGTGAACCTGCTAGGAAAAGCTTTATGATCTCCAGGCAAAATTGTTCTAGTAGTTCTAATAATTTATGAAGCTCCAATCACTTTGAAATTGTTAGCATGTTGTACTAGGTCACATTTTACTGACAAAAATCTAATTTCACTGTCCACAAAGAAAAAAAAAGCTATAAATCATATTGTTATGGAAGATAAGTAGTACTGTAAATATAAAGAGTGATAAGATAGAAAGTAATCTTTCATTTTTTCTCCCTATGTAACTGTTGCTTCAATTATTCTGTCATTTCAACATCTGGAGTATAAATTAACTACATATTAGCATATATCTCCATTTTCCATATTCATCCTGAAACATAAGTTGAAATCACAAACACAAGTTAGCATCATAAATGCACGAGTCATGTAGCCCTAACCCTAACTTTTAGCAGTTTAAAATATTGCTGCTATTGCTATAGTATTTGTGTCAGCCCACAGAAAATTGGGATATATCATTTCACTCAAAATATGCAGTGTTTAAGGAATAAATTTTAGTTGAGAGAAGACATTGAGAAGACATTGTAATGATGTTAGAGCTGTTGAAAAATACTGATTTGCTGGATTTTCAGAGCTGCCTCAGATAGTAGAATTTCACTGCTGATATGTGCTTCTATAAAACAGTAAGAAAATTATCAACTTCAGCCTGGTGTTTGTCCTCATCAATAAAAAGAGCAGCTGATATTCTCTTACTTGGTAGCCGTGGTATTTTCCAGAGATGTAATAGTCCCTTAAGTGACTGTGAGTAATATATTTGTCACACTGAACAGTACAAAATTGTATCAAGAAACTTGCTGTGAATACTAGATTTCTCTAACCTTGCCTTCTGCTTAACTTGACAATGAAGTGGAGGTCGTCATTGTGACAAAGGTAATTATTTTCATATACTGCTTGAAAGCCAAAGTCTAAAATCTTTAAATAAAACCTTAAAACCTAATAAAGCCTTTAAACCTAATAAACTTTCCTTAAAAGGTATGTTTTTATTTTGTATTCTTTATCACTTGTTTATTGAGCTAACACCTCCTCCAGGGTTGTGCAGGAAGCATTGCAGATCATAGACACTGCTGTGTGAACTTCTTGAATTTCTATGTAGATTTTAACTAAAGGAAAAGTATTTCACAAATTGCATGATAAATCTGTTTCTAGAATTGTCTGTGCCTGGGGAATATAGCTCATTCTGAGGACTGAGGTAATTTTTCTTCGTGAATGGCTTACTTTTTTTTTTTTTTTTACTTTTTTTCCTTCTTACCTATGGGCACTAATAACAACTTTTTAAAACATAACTAAGCAACATTATAATCTAGAGATGCCCTCTCATCTTTCTTAATATTAAACAACTCTGCACACAGAGAATACTTACATTCCAAAATATAGAATTGCTAACTCTAACCGTACATATCGATTGCTTCAAAATAATCTATTTCCATATCATCTTTTCAGATGAAAGTCATTTTAAAGAAGTCTGAAGCAAATTTCAAATGTCTTTCAAAAAGAAGTTTCAGACAAATGAAATGTCTTCACCAATGTAAAGCATAACAACCGCTAACATTGAGATGTAGTTTATATTTGCTATGAAAATCTACTGGAGTCCTGGGAAACATGGTGAAAATCAAATTGCTTTATTTCTCCTTATGCAAAACCTGGCTAAAATATATATTAGCTGGATTTTTTCCAATCTCTTTTAAAGATTACTTGCTTCAAAAGGTACTTTGAAGTATTCTGCCGAAAAGCACACTAGGTAGTAGTTGAATATTATTATGAAAACACCAGAAAGGAGATCTGAACAACTTTTATTATTTCCTGACATATTCTTATGTTAAAGAATATCACAGACTATTATTTTCATTTGTCTTCTATTGCTTGAAAATGTCAAATCACTGTTATTAATGAAAATGTGCAGTTTAATAATTTTCTTGTGTGTATTTTCATCTATGGCAAACCAGAGATAACCTTCATTATATTTACTGTCTATAGCCCATGAAATTTGTCACCTTTTTCCCTTGATTTACATACACAACTCTAATCATAAACCATCTTAAAAAGAAAATGTGTGAGGCTGACTGTCAGAGCTTTCAGAAAGAACTTGTCATAACTCAACAGCCATTTCCAAAAGTCTTTTCCAAAAACTTAATTTTGTTGGCCTTAAAGACCTTTGTGCCTTAACACTTAACTTCCATTTCTACATCTGTGTTCTGAAGGAAAAAAAAAAAAGTGTATCATAAGCTTTCTGTAGTAATCCCACTTGCATTCAGGAAAAAAAAAAGTCATGAACATTACAGATTTTAAAGTTTTTAATAGTTCTTAGGCTTGTAAATTCTAATAAAAAACACCTAACTGCAATTTTCTTCTGGTAGTAACACATAAGCAGTTACGGATGAAATTTTATTCTTTAAAGAGACTGTGTGTGTGTGTGTAGGATTATCTCTTGAAAACAAGATTGTGCATAAGAAATGCTATTATCTATTTCTCATCTGGGTATCTGAATAAGATATCTATATCTTATTTCTATAGGTAATAAATAATATATTACGTTTATGAGTCTATAAACAGTC
Organism: Nothoprocta pentlandii; assembly: GCA_013398315.1. Classification (NCBI taxonomy): domain Eukaryota; kingdom Metazoa; phylum Chordata; class Aves; order Tinamiformes; family Tinamidae; genus Nothoprocta; species Nothoprocta pentlandii. The sequence continues at coordinate 1,216,460 of VZSG01000122.1, forward strand.
ACAAACACACATATATATGTATATATATGAAATGCACAGGTGCTTAGATAGAGCTATATCTAGAAAATTACTATCTATCCTGGCATTCTAATTCTTCAATGAGAGTTTTGAAGAGTACTTCATATACTATCGTAGGGCAAGTAAAGCTGCTTTTAACTTCATCAGGCTTATTAAACAATAATTCAATCTCTCTGGAATGAATTTGCTCATTTTGTGGAGCTGAGTTTTCAGAAAACTGTTTTTATTGTGAACTAGTTTATCCCCCAGATTACTGAACTGGTAAAGTGCCAAATTTTATTTACACAATTGTGATTTATGCTTCCATAGTTGTCTAGCGGACTGATTATTGGACCAAAATACCCAAAGGTGTAGCCAATTCTCGGTGTTCTCTGAAGCCTCTTTCAAAAATATTCAAAAAATAACATATCAGAAAAGAATTTTTCCCTGTATTCTTAGTTTTGTCATTAAAAACTGAGGTGTATTTATTTATCTATTTATTGGAATCCAGTTATTTATTTGTTTATTGGAATCACACATCCTATAAAAGTTTCTATAGATCTTAGAGATTCTCAAATACTAACAAAAACTGCTATATGTGTAAGCTAAGTATTTCTGTCTGCTATTGAGTGTTTGGTTTTCAAGAGAGGATTGAACTGCAGAAAATGTCTCTACCTTAATGCTGTAAAAAGCTACTGAGAAGACTTTAGTCACCATGTAAGGAACTGGTCATTTCAATTATGTGTTGCCACTTGGCAGCTAAAACCGGATCAAAATCTTCACTTCTATTCTGAAGCTCAGGAAGTGGTAAAATATTGAGCATGGACAAGATGGAAAGGAGCATATGCACCTTGAATTAACTGGAGTAAGTTTTCTCTTCATATGCTATGCAGAAGGGAGAACGATCTGAAATTCCTAAAAAGAGGCAGGTGCTCTAAGAGCTTGACAGTATTTGCTTATGGAAATGTGATGCAAGACCTTGATAGTAAAGCATGAGATTCTTTCTTTTAGACTCACAAATAATTTATGTTTGAAAGGATTCTTCATCTGCCTAGATATGGCTTCCAGGAGGTTTTATTCCAAAAGGATTCTATTTTATACATGTCTAACTTTCTTGGCTGACATACTAGTGATTCAATCAAATATCATATCAAATTTAAAATTTAAATTTCTTTAGACTGAGGTAGTAACTGTAAGATTTTTCAGATTTTCCCTTGGATGCCAAGGGCCTGAGAGAGTATGTCTAATTAATCCTGACCAGTGGGTTGTGCAAAACTCCTTGAAGTCAACTTCTTTTCCAATTACACCACAGTACAGTTTAATTAATATTCTTCACCCAAGGTGTCAGTGTGCACGCATGTGTATAGATAGCATTACCTCAGCCTGCCTAAGTGCAACAACTTCAATATGGGCAATTCATCTTTAGTGTTCATGTTCGATTTCAGTTTTTGGTAGGAGTTACAAATATGTGGAAAGTCTGAGTTGTATTGTCATAATTCATGCACCCATATCTACCTATGTATTACAAATGCTTATGTCCAAGTAGGTATTTTTCCTTCTGGAATCACCTGTCTTCAGTGATTTTAGATGGTTTTGAGTACTAGTTTAGACTGAAATCTTGACTCTAAAGTAACTGAAATTTATGCTGATTAAATCTATGGCCTCTGTATCCTCAATATTCATTTTAAAGAATGTGTTAGTAATGCTACATTTTTGAACACTGCTTTACTATAATCTCATTTGAAAATCCCAAAGAACATCATTAGTCATTCAGCGTTTTATGGATGGGCTGTTAACCGAGCTTTAGAAACCCAAAATTCTTACTCTACCACAGATTTATTGTATAACACTAGAAAATGCATCTAATTTCTGATATACACTGGACTGAAACTCTTATATTGCTTGGAATATAGGAATGGAATTGTTTCTGTTCACAATTTAATGGAGTGGATTGCAGCAGTCATTAGTCTTAAAGCATTATTGAGCTCCAAATTTCAAATTGCCATTATCTTTTTGATCCGACTACATATAGGCACCTATTTATCTGTGCTCTTAGGGGGAACCTAACCCAAGATCCTGTTATCTAGTGGATCAGTAGCTGCAACAGGAAACTTAGGTACAGGCATGCTCAAAAGAAAAATGTATCAGAGAGGATACATCAGAAGGAAATTCATGCAGCAGGCACACATCTGACTGCTAGCAGTGTACAGCTTATATCACCACGCTGAAATACTAACAGGTTATCAGGGCGCTTGTCCTTTCTGGATTAATGTCTTCCTCAGCCTCAGGTCAGGACTGGCATTTGAAACTTTTTCAAAACCTTTGTCTTCACAGTCCTTTTGAACCAGGGTAGACTATTTTCTGTTTTCTTCTGAATGCTCTTAAGCTTTTCAAATTTTCTTTTCCCCTCCTCATCAGCTGAGCCAGATATAAAGTCACTAACCAGTTCACAAAAAAACATTTTCCTATTTCAAACATGCATGCAATAACCTCTGCAGACAGCAGTGTTTTCCAGCCTTTCCCATACACACGTTATATCTTTGCTTATTTCTTTCACTTATCATTGTTCTGACTAATAATCCTTCCTTTGCCAAAAAAAAAAAAGAAAAAAGAAAAAAGAAAAAAAAATCCATTCAGTGTAAGTGGGCTAAGTGCTATTTATTTAAAAGCCTCTGGCAGCTGAAGTTTGGATTAATCTTCTAGCCCAAATCAAATCATGTCAGCTCAAATCAACTTCCCCGTGTAATCTGATTTTTGAGGAAAGTCAACTTTTCTCCCTTTATGTGACCTGTGATAGCAATGTGAGGAAGAAAGCCTGGCATCTGTGTGTGAGACAGATCATCAGGTGGTGGAAAATAGCAAAGTCCCATTGCTTTTGCCAGATCTGTATTGATTTTTATCATCCAAGATCTGGCTGGAACTTTTAAAGATCCTTTTTATAGATCATGAATTTGAAAAGTAATAAACCAAAACCAAAATATTCTCATTTTATTGCTTTTTTTCTAATATTAAGGTTTGGGTATGCCTATTCAAATTGTTAGCTGTCCTATATAATTTTAAGAATAGCAATATAAATTCTCATAGTTTTATTATATTCTTATATATAAGAACATACATATGTTCTTACATTTAGCTATCCTAATAGCTCCTTTCCTACTTCATAGCATTTGTTTCACAAACTTTATACATAAGAAAGCCTATGCAAATCTCCACTTAAAAATAAAAAGTCAGTAAGAAGCTTGTGAAAATTACAGTAAATAACAAATGTTCCCACAGATAGATATTGACTTTACAGCGTGATTAAATTATATCCATCTCCTCTCTCTCTCTCTTTTGAACAGAATTTCAGTCACTTTGGCTTAAATTCCTATTTCCAGAGTAATGCTTTTTACCAGTGACAATTGCTGATCATCATTTTGTGCTTTAACTAGGCTAATGCACAGCTTGTAAAATTTTTCTTAAGCAAGTTGCCAAGGATGGTGCTTTCATGGACAATTTATGTTCGGATTCTAGTTTGCTTTCTGTGTTATAGAAGTAATATAGAAGCTTAGTAATTTTGTTATTCTGAACACAGAGTTGCTGATCTGATCTACACTCTCGTCTACAGACCCAAGGTCAGTGATACTTGAATATCATTAGACTAAATTGCAGCCACACATACAAAAAAAAAAAAAAAAGGATTGAAAGATAAAATACCAGTATCATAGTATCATAACGTTATACAAACTGAGGAAATACAAAAGTAGGAGAATCATGGGGAGGGGAAATTCTGCCTTGGGCAACTATTTATGTATTGAATTTCTGTTTTGCCTCTTTTTTTTCATCCTTCCTCCCTCCCCTTTTTTTTTTTTTTTTTTTTTTTTTTTTTTTTTTTTTTTTTTTTTTTTTTTTTTTTTTTTTTTTTTTTTTTTTTTTTTTTTTTTTATTCTAAAGGACAGTACTAATCCTAAATCAGTAATAAACTAGCCGTAAGTCGCTTCACTTCTGGGAGTAATTTTTTGTCTTTTGTTACAGCATCTCTGACAGAAAGCTAAATTGGCTTTTTCATTGTAAGAGAACATTTTTCATCTCTCTTTTTTTTAACGTATTCAGCATTTTTGACAGGGAGAAATAGTCCAGTTGGTGCATTATTCCCTGGTACGCTCTGTCAACTTCCCTGCTTTGCAACAAGCTTCCTGTTTGCAGAACAGCTTAATCATAAAAGAGAGTTATTTAGGGTTGAATCCATAAAAGAAATTAAAGTGTCAAGTTTGACTCCTGCTTTCAACACATACACTCAAAATTGAGGTGTTCACACCTCCATATGTCATTCCTCCCCTGTGTTTCTTAAACTAAAGGTCTGCAGGCGAAATGACTTTTGATGCAGGATTTATACAGGAGTCTAAATTCTCCTGACTATTTCCAAACCCATCTTATTCAAGGTGTAAAAGATCAAACTAATCTTTTGTGTCTGTCATATCCCTAATCCCTCTCAGAATCACAAACTGAGATTTTTAATGCCTCTATCATTAGTGCCAGGAGCGATGGGAACAAAACTTCATGTAGGATGTGGATTTATTACCATTTGTCTACTCAGGATTTGGATAACATAACTCCTGCAAGTTTCCTCAAATCATCAGTAAATCAGATATTCCTGCCTGGGAAGGGTAGATGTGCTTTAAATTCCCTTAATGAACTACCTTGACTTTGCACAAAATCACTGTTGTTTCTAAGTCATCAATCAATCACATTAACATGACTGTGCAGCCTAACGACTGAGACACTTAAATGGGAAAGTTAAGGGATTCTAGTGTCCTCTCAAGTATTTCATCAAATGTGTAATGGAAGGTTTTCTATAAAATAAACATCTGGTCTTCTGGAGTAACATAACACAGAGAAGCATTTTAGTATGTACTGGAAAGCATCTATTGACTGAAATACTGTTGATACACTTTTGCCCACCAAGTTTTTTCTTTTTCTTTCTCATGAACAACACTTCCACGATCTTTTTATGATATCAGTTATGAAAATAGCACTCAAATAGTCAAGAAGAAGTGCCTATTTGTCAGACATGCACTTCAGTCCCATAGAGGCCTTCAGAGCCCTTGTTATTCAGCATCAAAGTTGAGACTGATGTGGTGGTGATGCTTTCCTTTAGTACTTTCCTCTATCCAACAGTATCTTGTCTTTTCTCCAGAATGCTAAACTACCTTTCAAAATTATTCATATTTTTCTCCTCTATTTCTAATATTTTTTTTCCTGTAAACTGTTAGCTGTAAAGTTACATAACTTCTGAACATGGAAGAAATGAAAAGTAAGAGTAGACATGAGAAGATGTGTTAAGTTCTTGGGTATGCTCTGCCATGAGACAGGTGAGCTAACAGAGCAGGAAAAGAAAAGGAATGAAATTCCTACTGGAAGCATCTAAACTTTTTGTGTTCTGGCTCAATCATCCTCAGGAATGTTCTAGGAGGAGCTCTGATCTATGAGAATAATCTTTGAACAGGCTGTACATAGAGTTTAGCCATTAGTTTCCCTGGAAACTTAGCAGAGACACTAGAGCAAAATGCTTTTGCTAGGAAGCGTCACTCAGGATCCAAAATCCCGCTGTCAGAACAGTGCTCACCATCTGTAGGTTACTGCTAGGTTTCCTTTGGAAGCTCCATCTGCTTTCACTAGTTTCCATGACTCATAACTACACAATACCCTGTATTTTTAACATTAAGGCTTCCAACTTGAGATAGTTGACTGATGTATCAAATGAATATATAAATACATACACACAAAAATAAATACATAAAGAAAAACAATGGCATATGTAGATAATACACACATTACTGCTTCATAAGAACAAGACAAAAAAACTAATGAGCTACTCAGGTAAAAAATGGTGACTTCTACTCAGATACCTCCATTTTGCTGTCATTCTCAGTTTTGCTATCTACTTACCATATTCTTGAATCTCTCTTTCTTTCTGAGACAGTTGTTACCTTCTTTTCCCTTTCATGCCAGATATTTCACTTTAGCATGATACTTGTTAAAAAAAGAAAAAAAAAAAACAAACTTCTATTTTTGCCTTTCTAGATTTGTTTACCTTTCCAGCTTTAATTTTGACCTTTCTTAGGTTCTGTTGCTATTGATATCAGGAAAATTCCTGAGTAATGCCAGATCAGAGCAGTAAGAGTAATAAAGAAATCCAATAATACCAATCACATAACATTTCCCATGTTTCCACTGCAACTATGGTTATTTCTATTCTAATTACAGGTGGAAGCAATTAGATTCTCTCTTATTAGTCTAAATAATTATTCACCTCTTCAAACCAGGTGGAGAATCTGGTGAAGCAGCATATACTCTCTACAAATGTGAAGTGACCCGCATGAAGAGCCCTGGCTGGAATCTGATGAGAAATGTAATCTCAGAAAAGCCCCCAGATCTATATAAATTAATGCAATTAAGGCTCACTGAACACTCCTCTGGACCCAGTGTCAAAGCAGATAAACAAACTTCCAGCAGCGTGAGAATGTGTAATCAAATAGTGTCTGGAATTCACTGTGAGATGTGCTTGTGCTTCAGACACAATGCCAAAATCATTATTTTGCCTTAGACGCTTCTGTTTCTTATACCTCTGCCTCCAGCTCAATAATTTATCCATCACACATTTAGAAGAACACAAGATAAACAATAAAAAGCAGTGCATAGAAAATAGCATAGCCCTGCACAATGGGAATTTAAACAGAGAAATAAAATAAACTGTATTTAAAAAGGTCTTATGAAATATAACTCTGATTCAATTGGACAGATATTATTAGCTTAATGGAATATTAATAGCACATTCCATTTATGTCTCCCTTTCTGTCCCAAAGGCTACTGCTATGTTTTCCAATGGGTTATTTACTAAGAAGGCAAAATGCATCCACTATTGGGATAAACATCCTGCAGAAATTAGTAAGAAATCCATCATATAAAAACTGAGGTTATTAAAGGAATTTACCACTCAATTTAAAAAACAGATCTATTGCAGGAACACTGGGGATGGCAGACTGGCTTATGTTAAAATAAATGAACATATAAGCCAATAAATATGCAATACCACACAAAGACTCTGTTCAGCATTTTTGGAAAAAACTAGAGAAATTCAGAATGCCACTTTATATCTTTTCTCTGTTTTCTAAACCTTTGACATGCCTCAGTGGTTGCACTGAGAACTATCAAAAATTCATATAAAAGATACAGATTCTAAAGATATTATCCATTTCATCTTGTCTTCTCACTGTTACTCTTATTCTCTTATTACTTCTTTCATATCATATTCTCAAACATACATTTAAAGATTCTCAGTAAAAGTCTTCCTCTCTCATCTGATCACTTTTTACTTTTTTGGTATGTCTTCTTTCAGCACTTTTCCCGGGATCCATGAGGAAATCTGTAGGAGAAAACATGTTAGAAAAAAAAAAAAAACTTAATAGTAATGAAGTCAAGTTCCAGAAATGCAGTGCATAATAACAAGGTTAAAAACATTGGTTATTTTCCCTTCTTTTTTCTCTTGCACTTCCTTTTGTATTTCTTCGAGAGACCTTTTAGTCTATGCCACTAACAAAATCTTTTGTTGTTTTTCTGGAAATACTAGAGAAAGCTTGATTTTTTTTTCTTAAGGGTTAAACTGACAGGATCCGGGGACTGCAAGGTTAGCTGTTGAATGCAGTTCTTCAGGGCAAAAATTTAAATATGTTTTTGCTTTTTTCCAAATACAAGATGGAGATATTATTCAATTACGTGTAGAATATTATAGGCTATGTAAGGCAAATAAAATGTGTCTTCCAAGGATCTAAAGCTCCTCTCAGATCTTTCAGTAAAATATATCTAGGTCATCTTTTGGTTAAAATCAGCTGAGAGTCAGACAGTTTCTTGTTTGAAAACTTTTGGTCTTCATATGCCTTTCCTCTTGTCCCTCTCACTCATTCAAAATCTTCAAAGAAATTTAAACTACAAAAGGAGAGCTCATAAAGCAAGGAGAGGAATCTTATGTTTTTATGTTTATCTGTAAATGCTTATTTTTCAGCACTTTCAGCGTGGTATACAGAAGACTTTGTGGTATACAGAAGACTTTTCCCAACTTTGTTTGGCTGGCCCAGCATGCAGAGCTCAGCACCAGGTTGTTCAGACCCGTTCAAATGAAGGTTAGCAGATATACACAGTAAAAAGGTAGATATAAGGCAGGTAGGGTGATACAAATTGTAGTTACCATTAAAATCAACAAATGCTCAAACCCTGCTCACGAAATGCAGCTCAGAAGAAATACTCTCAGAAGAGCTGACAGCAGAAAGGATTAACTCCATTTGCAGGGACAGTGGGGTGCATCTGTCTGCAAGGCATTGCAGGAGGAGCATGGTGATATAAAGAGCATGTGCTTGTTAATTATAAAAAGGATGATGGCAGGGAAAGGTATTAGAATAAAGACACTAATTACATTCTTTTAGATGTTTACAAGCAGTGAGTGCCATAGCACTTTGGAAGAAGAGACTGGAAAACACATGCAGAAAAAAAAAAGGCTCGAAAAAAAAAGAATGCAGATTCTCCTCGCCATGGTGCTTGGCTTTGATGCTAGAGCTTCAGGTAAGGTTTTAGTTCTGGATAAGGCTGTTGAATTGACAACTCTGAGGAATGAAGTCCTCGTTTAGTCTGTAAGGCTGGCATAAAGCAGGCAGTCATAGCGGTAAAAAAATGCAAATTTTTTTCAGCTCTATCTAAACTCAGATGGGAAGGCTTTCCCAAAGAATTAGGAGCCCAGGTCAGATAGATGGCATATCAGTTGGCTCTGCCACTGGGGAATTCAAGATAATTCTCATTGTGATTACGTCAGCTGTACTAAACTATAGTCTGTGGACTCTGTAATTTATTTTATATACCCCACATGTTTATTCAGATCTTTTTTTTGAGGGTGAGAGGGGTGTGTGGGAAATGCTGTCTTTTTCTGTTTTGGTACTTTTAATCAAGCTCTGCACATTTCTGAATGACATGTCATTTCACAGCAAAAATAAAATATTAAAGCAAAATTTTAGGTGTTTAGATTATTTATTTATTTATCAGATTCCATTCCTCCTCCTTTCCTATTCCCATTAGAAATGGCTTGGAAATTATCAATTTCTGATGGATACAATCTGTGCTCACAATATTTTGCCCCCCACACTGCTGCTAGGTGGAAGGTTGACTGCAGTTTATGTAACTGCCCTGAAAGATTTTTCATTACACAATTTTTACATTACACAATTTTCATTACATTCTTTTTTCATTACACAACTAGTGGAAGTGACCTACTTTGTCAGTAGGAGACATATCTGATGTCTTAAGCAAAGCAAGAGCAAGTTGAGCCAGAGGAACCACTGTACAACAGATAACAAAAATCCTGTTTTCTGGATACAGAAGACAGATGAGTGGGTTAGATGGTTATCAAGTGGTCATTGTGGTAGAACAAAAGGCTTCTGTAGTATTTCTCCATTTTTTAATTGTCTCTCTCTCTCTCTATATATATATATATTTATTGAACCAGGGTGCTTTCATGGATCTACATCTTGTACTGTAGGGTTAGGCCTTGTAAATGCTGCTGCAAGTGTCGTCATCTGTATGAGATGGAAAACTGAAGTGCTGCCTGTAGTGATTAACAAGATACATCTGTGATTTCAGCTGTGCAGATGAAAAACATGGTACTTTCCTACTCAGTGTCAAATATGCACTGCAGGGAAACAACTTTGACCCATGCTGTGACATGCAAGTAACTGGACACCTCTCCTTATATTGACCTACTGTGGCTATTAAAGGCTACAAAAGAGCACACAGAAGACACTTATTCTCTTAGACAAATCACATTTTGATTCATTGCATACTGAATAAATACATTTTCCTGTATTTCCTGTATAAAGCTTTTCAAAAATGTAATCAATGATATCGAAGGTGATTTTTATCATCCTATTCCCTCTACTTTCTTCCTGGAGACATCATTCTACATTGGATTATCAACATATAGAAACTGTATTGTCTATAACAAAGAATGGTATATTTGCTTGTTTATCTAGGTTGAAGATTTTATATTTAAAAAATATTTATCTGGCTTACAAACTCACTAAAATCCACTCACACAGATATTTATGCTCCATGTTTCCAAAAGGTGTCTTGAGGTTGGTCATAGAAACTTGTTACAAAAAAAGTGGTTTTATATGTTATGACTGAGTATCAATAGAGGCCCTTATTTATATTACAGTTAATATTATTCTGGTTAATTTACTGTAATAAAGTATGGATGCTCCATCTATCCTGTTTTTCTACAGAAACAATACCCTAAAGAAAGCCAACATGGATCCAAAATGCTTACAGTTTAAGCATCAGGATAAATTTGCCTCAGATTTTAGAGCCTAGTGTTGTTCATTTTATGGTATAATATATATGCACTTCAGCAGCCAAACACATTTATAAGGTGTCACTGAAGGTGGCTCTTTATGAAGTGTTGTTCTACTTCACTATTTCATATTTTATTTTAAGAAATCTGAAATTAAAAAAAGAATCTCTTTGTTAAGGACACTCTGTATAATAGTGTGAATAGTGCAGTTCATTTACCTTTTATATAATATTAATAATGTGCTTGCAGAATGCTGATTAGTAAGAGATAATTAGCTGAGAGTGTTTCAACTCTCAGAATTAAGATACAGTACTGTTAAAATTAGGAATTACAAATTAAATCTGGTCCAGATGTTGAACTGTCTGATGTTACCCTTTAATTAAAACATTTATTACGAAGATAGCAAAGGCTATGATAACATATCAACTTGAAGCATAGCTCTTTGGTGACCTCAGCCTTTCTGGCTATGCACCAGATGATTTTAAGGAGTGGGGGGAGGACATGAATAATGTATACTGTAAAACAGATTCTTTTAATATCTGATACCATTCCTTAGAGTTATCATTCAGCCATTGAGAGTTAGTATAATAATAACAATAACCATCCACTCTTGCAAAATTGTCCTTTTCCAGTTTTTCATTTTACATTTCTAAGCGCAATTACTATATTTTGAATGAAACTACCTCTTTTTATAGAATAGCAGATACCTCCAGAGTGGAAAAAAGAAGCCATCTGTGATAGACAATAGGACATCTAAGAAGTTTAGGTCTGGAAAAAGATATTAAAAAAGCAGGTCAGTTACAAAGAAAGAAGATGTGTGTCTGTCCAGAGGCTCTGCATCATACAGCCTTTGAATGAATGATTACTCTGGATTACACCCTAGTGGCTATACAAACCATCAAGGAAATAAAAAAAAAAAAAAAAAATAAAAAGTAAGGATTTGTAAACAGTATTAACTGTTTAATCACAGAAAACAAGATCATATATGTGTCTCAATGTCAGAGGGTTATAGAACAAGAGATGTCAGGAAAGCAAAAATTAAATTATTTATTCTTTTTCCTGCCCTCTGAAGGTTTCTTCCTAAGTGCATTCTTGACCACTTTCTGAGATTAATTTTTAAATCTATGTCTTCCTGTGATCGGTCCTGGCAGACCATAGCATCACAGTCACTGTAATTTCCACTGTGGTGGCAGAATTTGGGCTTGAGAGTAGTGCCATGAAACAGGACTCTGTTTAACATGAGTAAATCAGTTTGCAGTGTAACAGTGCCACATACCCAGTAAGTGTCTCAGCTCTGATTTCACTGAGATTCATGCACAACGTCCTGCAAAAAGCATAGTGGACATCAGATAGCAACTGGCCACAGTTTTCAAAACTTGCTAGTTCTTGTTGGGCATTTAACTTTAAACAAGAAGTTTAATTTTTCAGAAGGTTTAGCATATTTTAGAATGAATCCTTTAAACTTCTTATTTTATGCACTACAAACTCATGAGTCACTTGAAAAGTCTGTCTAAAATGTATAAGACACTAACTGCAAAGGGGTAATGTATAATACTTACTCCAGGTGCCTTGAAGAGTATGAAGGTAGGAAAAGATTAACTAAAAACGGAAATAAGATGCTTTGATCATTAAGCACAAAATAGGAAACATAATTATGCATCCCAACATACCCTTGCATTCTGAAAGTGATCAAAATGTTGTCTTCTTGGACTGAATTTAGATATTAAAGGCTTACAGCATCAGAACAAAATCTTAAATATGGAGTATCACAATTTAAAAGTGTCAAGAAGTTAAAATGCAGATTTGTGTCAGTGTGAATATTCAGTAGTCAACTTTCAGATTAATATATAACTTCCTTTGGTGTAAATTAGGAGTAAACAACTGAAATCTGTAATGAACTGTTTCCCTTTTAATAGGGCAGTGCCCCTACACCTAATATTGTGTTAGATGTCAAATTCACAGTGACTCCTATTCAATGTCATCTTCTGAACTGCCAACCTTACGTCTCATAGAACATAAATATTAATTGTATTAAAGCCATTTTGGCATATGAGGTTTGGTGAGATCAAATCATCCATCACACTGTGAAAGGGTCTGCACAACAGCTCAAGGGTGCCACTGGTCATGAAGAGATGCCTGAAGCTGAACAACTTATTATATCTCAGAGGTTTGCAATTTCAGCATTTCCACACACTGAGTCTGGAGACTTTCTATAATTCAATGGAAATGATGGGGTCAACTTTTAAAGCAGAGACACAAATCCGATTATCTCTTGCCGGGACTTTGTGATCCATGCATTTGAACAGAGTGGGCTTCTGTCAATAAATAATAAATAAACAAACAGAGGAAAAAATCTCACCTTCTATTCAGAAAATATAAAACTAATAGAGCTTAATCTTTCTGGTATTTATATACCTCAGTGGTGTCAAGGGAAGTATGTGTGCTCAGCTTTGCTGAAGAGGAAGAAATGAGACATGTTAAACAGATACTCAGCACCGCTTGCAGAGAGGATTAGATAGTGAATGGTAATGCTGGAATTCACAACATTGAATTCACACCAGTGGAAGCTGACAGATGAAATACAAGTAACTTGAATTTAAAACTATTAAACATAAATCAATGTTATCATTTGGAAAATTGATCCTGAAATGCACACACCCTTGCAGGAGGTTAAGGATGCTTGCATCTCAAAATTTGAAGATCTAAACCATCTGTGTATATGAAAACTCATCCTGTGTGTATCAAAACCTGGCAAATCACTTAATGCTTAAATACTGACCGTTTTTATTGTTGTTGTTTGTTTGTTTTGTGCCCAGAATTAGTCCTCTCATTCCTGTGTTGTTCTCCCCTGAGTATGAACCTGGAGGTGCTATGGTGATGTCCAAGCAGCATGGTTTTGCCCCCTACTATCTGCCCCTTGCTCATAATACACAGGTCATGCTTGACCTTACATCTCCACCTTCCTTCTCATTTTTGTCACTTGCTGCAGGCAAATTAGTTCTTTCCCCTTAATGAGGAAAAAAAAAAATCTCTGTTCTTGAGATACGAAGATAATTTAGGGGGATTGTCTGTTCTGATGATGTATTTGAAGTCTCTGCTTCTGCAGAAGTGCTGTGCTGTGCGTCGGAAATGCAAGTGGCTCTACTTTAAACACTATGTAAGCTTAATGTACAAAGTGAACAGGTTCTTAAAAAATGAAGGATTACAGTCTAGCTTATAAAGATGGAAACCACTTACATAAGAAACATAAAAATGAATGCTTCTGTATGTTGATAAGGAAGTCTGTTTCCAGCTCTGATTTTTTTTTAATATTATTTTTTTATAGGAGTAGGAAGTTAAATATATTCCTTGTAAGGCTTTACTTCTAGAGTACTTCAAATCCTTCAATCTCCAACCTTGTTATTTTTTTTTCATATTTATATTTATATTTTGTTTGCTATCAAATGTAAATTAAAATTAAAAGCATGCCCCTTATTTCTCCATAAATAACAGGGACCTTTCTTACAGAGGCCTTACTTTTCTTCCTGTTATAGCTTTTGTTATGCAGTATCTAAGAGAATAATAATTGAAAACGCTACAACTTATGTGGGAGTGAATTTCTTACAGAACTAAGAATATTTTAAATACTTTCTCTTATACGCTTCATTTCACTCTTTTTCTTTTTTCAAAATTAAAGTTGAATTCCATTTACTCCCTGACACTGCAATTCAGTATATATTTATTTTTGCAAACAAGTCAGTTTTACAAACCATACTTGAAAAAAATTCTTAGAGCCACGCAACATTTTGTCCTTTGGTTTAACAGAAAATTATACAGGGCTAGAGATTCCACACACATGTTCAGTTTTCATCACAAAACTGCCTCCTTTCAAATTCCAGCTTGCCCAAGTGAAATCCCAAAATTTTCCACTGTGGAAGAATCCAGGTGGGCAGAGAATAACTGTGGGCTACTTCTCCTGGCACCAACAAGAATCCTCTACCACTTATGTCACATCTGCCGTAATTTGCTTATGATCTGAACTTGGCATGATACAGAGAATCCTTCAGGCTATTGTAGCTGATTTTTATGAGCAGATGGGTATTGCGATGAGACCAAGATTAGATGAGTAAACTACAGGTGGCAGCAGAACTAATTATAGTTAGTGATATTAGTGCAGAAATCTATAGAGCACTGAGCCCCTCTTTCCAACAGTGTTATAGGTAGATAACTCACAAATAGCTGAATGCAATGATTAAATATTGAACATAAAATAATTAGTCACCAGATCCTTCTTGAACATGTATTTCAGTCCTTGAATTGTAGATGGCTCAGTGGTTCCTTACAGAAATTTGTGAATCACTGAATTCATCCTGAATTGTAGTTTTCCAATATTTTCCTATTTCATGATCAGGGCAAATTTTGCATGGTGTCTTTCAAAGGAAGAGACTCTGGAACTGATTCAGGTGCCTAAACCTAGGGGTCTGGTGGTCTTCTGCAGGTCCCAGAGTGCAGGAAACCTGCACAGTATTTGCAATCTGGCACTGGACCCGTGGAAGAAGCAAGATACCTGTATTTCTTCCTCCTCGTCATTTGTGGTCATATTCAAATAGAGGGTTAGTCAGGAATGTCTCCAAGACGTCTGGGGAACCTGAGGTAAAGGGACGCTGGGAAGATGAAGGTAAGGGACAAACCAGAACAAAAATACTGAGGACAGCACTGAATGTCTGAAGGATGGCACTTGTGAACTTCTTGGGAAAAGGACAGCAAAACCTAATTCACACTGTGTATAGGAACCTCCAATATTTTTCCCGCAGTGAATCTTCTCTAAGTCATAGAGCTGTGGCACATTTGCATTTTTCATTAGTTTAGTGTCATGTAGTGCCATGTACCCAGGAACGACTTTCAAGTATATTATTCTCCATGCAGGTAATTTCAATAAGATAAAGCAATTCAGGCAGGAAAACTAATCAATAAAAAATGGGAGTGTTCTGCCTATTTTTGCCCTAAGAACAATCTCATAGTGCCTGCATTTGAACCCTCTGCATGGAAGGTACACGCAGAAATGCTCTCTTAATCTTGGGAACCCAAAAACTTTATTTTTTTCTACATGGGTCATCTCAATTCAAACTTTAGATACCTTTCTTTAAATTCTGTTATATAGATACATCTCTTTAAACAAAGTTAGTAAAGCATAGCTGCAAGAGTCCCTGAAAGAGCAAGATTTTATGTTTGTGACTGCTGAGATTTTGCAGAACAGATTTTAGATAATTCATGGAAAACCTTGAAGACCCTGTTTGAAGAGAGGCTTTCTTTTGTGCTATTTTTGCTTGCTACTTAATTAAAAGAAGTGTGGCCTGAAAAGAGACATCCTTCTTTGGTGTAAAGTCTTTCCTTTGTGGAAAACAAATGGAGGAGAAAGTGTGCAGGCAAATGAATAAATGTCAAAATTGTTAATTTGACTATGGAAGCATTTTAAGCTACATGTTGCAGCATTGTAAAAAAAATCCAAGTTAGGAAGGCAAACTTAAACCAAGTTAATGTAAAATTAGGAAGAAAGTGAACAAATATAAAATGTCAGAAATGGTGTTCTGGAGTAATTATTTTTACATTCGTCCACATTCAGTTATATTTTAAAAAGATATCTATAAAAGCATTTTATATAGAAAATAAAACATGTAACAAACATCTCCTCATATTATTATCTTAAAAACTTTCTGATAACCAACATTTACATTGCCATATTTCAATATTAAAATAGTTTCACACTGTTAGTGTCAGAACCCTTTTACTATCTAATTTCATGGTGTCAACTGCAGAAAATCTTCTACATTCAGATATTTCAGATTCAAATCTTTTATAAATTTATCATTTTAAATTAATTCTTCCTGTGTTTGTCCTGTGTATTTGGGGTTTTGCCTTTGAGAACCTCATATTTTAAATGCAACATTTTCATTGAAATCCTTCTAATGGCTTCTGATGAAGAGCAGGGAAATCTGGGCATTAAACTGATGTGACCTCCGTTCACTTCAGTGAAGACTCTTACTATTTTCAGGAAAAGTTTACTGTTTGAAGTTCAGTTTTTACGTTGACTATAGCCAACTCAGTGGGATTTGGCTATAGAAAAAAAGAAACCCTGGACACAAAGACTTTAGCAAATCTTTGTAATCCTACTAAAACTAGAATTTTTAACTTATTTATCTTGGATGTCACCTCCCTCAGCTCTTAGCTTTTTCATATTGTAGATGCCTGGTAAGAGGGAAAAATCCTCCTGCAGGCATGTTAATACTAAAACATGCTATTTCTCAGAAGGCTTAAATCTGCAGGCTGCAAGAAAAAAGCTCCATAAACAAAGCTCAAAACTGCCGGGAGCACCATTAAAAAAGGAACATGGGAGCGAGAAGGATCCTCTGGGTCATTAAGGAAAATCCTTTCCTATCATGCTTAATTAACAATGTCTCTAAGACATCACATCATAAGTACAGGACAAGCAAAAATAATAGAATGCAAACTCAAAAGGTGGAGAGCTCAGGAAAACAACCAGAATACGCTCATCAGGTTAGCTGACTGCTATGTCAGCACACTCTCAACATACTCATAATTAATTTTTTGTAGTTACCATAGCAAAATATTTCTCATGTTTCATCCATATCCATTGCCCCTGACTGCAATGTGATTGGGTTAGACATTACATCACTGTTAAGATTACTTTTCATATGCTTTTAAATTGTTCAGTATTGGCAGCCACCAGTGAAAAAAATCTGTTTTGGGATATTCAGGTATCGGGCCTGGGAGAGTATGTCGCATATTCCAAAAGTTCAAACCAGATGAGGCTAACAGGATCATGTGCATGTTAGAAACAAATCCAACATTAAAAAATCCCACGTACACCATTATAAAATCATCCATCAAGCTCCCTCATTCATTTTTAATAAGTAAAACAGAGCTGAGCAATTAGTGTCACTAACAGTTATTTTCCTTGTAAATGATGTATTTTGTCTTTGAATAGTGACTGCCTCGCACTAATTTTCTTTAGAAAAAAAATAGACCTCGTTCTACTGGGATAAAGTTCAACTCGGTTCCTCTGAGCGTTAAGAAATGTCATGAATGTGTCCTGCATCTTTTAAGAGCACACCAAGATGTTTTCCAACATCAGTTCAGTGAAAACTAGACCTGCACAGGTAAATTGAACCAGTACTCTTTATTAAAATGGCATGAGATGATCTGGTAAGGGTCAGATGCATCTGAATTAAATATAGTGCTCTAAAGTGTAGTCTATCCTTGCTGTCTAAGCTGCTTCCATTATCAATGAGCATCTCCAAAAGCAAAGATGCTCTTTATTTCTCTGCTGGGCAAAACAAATGGGAACTTTGCCAATCTATTCAGTCATTCAAATGTGATTTTGATTTGTTTATGAGATGTCTTACTATGCAGAGAAAACATACAGCTCAGCTAAACAGATATCATGTATACTGCTGCTCACAATATTTTATACTCACTCAAAGAGCTCACAGTTTTAAGATTTAAAAAAAAAAGTGATTTTCTTACTATTTCTTCCCTCCTCATGATTTTATTTATCTTTTGAAAAGGAAGCATATTCTAATGACTCTTTGATAATATCATTGTGAAAAAAATGTGTTTTTTTCAGCTTTTATGTGAACAGTAAGAAATAGTAACTAAATTTTGTTTACTACTATTAAGAGATTTCTGCTTATGTGATTGATTTTCTTTATTTTGAGCATTATTCTGACTTCAGCTTTTTTTTTTTTTTAATCAAATTCATCAGTCTTTCAGCTGTAAAAGAACACCAGAATGTACTTTTTTATACTACAGAAGCACTTAGCTAAGCCAAATATGGCACAATTCCCCAAGCTGAGATGTTGTCTCAACTTACAAAAAAAATAATGGATGGAAACCTTAGTTACCTAGTTCTCAAAGATCAATTGTATGTATGGGTTATACCTCACAGAAAACCGTGCCCATGTTGGATCAGAAGTGATCCACCTTACAGCATGCTCTTTGAGGACTGTTGACATCTGAGATAAGAGATAATCCACCTGATTAGATGGGGCAAGACCAACAGGCTGTCTAGCCTGCTGAGAAGAGAGTTAGTCTAGAAATCATGGGGAAAGCAGATGATAATTCACATCTGAGTGGGTGGTCAGGGTGGAAAGCAACGGGCAGAGAGTGATGGGGTCAAGAAAGACCCCATTTTGTCAATCAAAAAATTAGGCAAAAGTATATGAATGCAAATACACAGTTTGATGAACAAGCAGGCTGACTAAGATCTCCACACATGTTCACTGAACTACAACTTAATTCAGATAACTGAGACCTGACGAGACAAGAGTTCTTGCAAGAGTTCTGCAGTGGGCAGATATCAGTTCTATAAGAAAGTCAGGCAGAGAAGTTAGAAGTGGTTCATACATGGACATCTTCTAAGGGATACATGACTATCTGGTTGAGATTTTGTGTGTCTGGATCACAACCCTTCTTTAAACAAATAAAACACAGCTCTGGATCACAGATGCTCTCTCTCCTTGAGGATTTCCCTGACACTTGCTGGAAGGGCAACATAGCAGGACACAAGCAGTCAGGAAGATTTCTGGGAGTACTTAAGGCTAACTTCCTGCTATAGAAACTAATGGCCCAGCCAGGATTCACTGAGAAGGAAGCATTGGCTATCAAAGAAATGAGATCAATGAAGAGAAACTGAGGGAACTGGGTCTTTTCAGGCAGGAGAAAAGAAGATTTGGGGGAGACCTGGTAGTAGCTTTTCAGTGTCTATGGGCAGAGTATCAGGAAGGCAGAGACAAACATTTCGTGGGTGTGCAAGGTGGCATCAGTTGAAACAAGTGAGGTTCAAACTGGATCAAAAAGTTGGACTAGATAATATCCCGTTGTCCCTTGGAACCTAAATTATCCTATGATCATACAGTGAAGGGCAAGGAGTTAGAGATTGCTAGGCGGCAGGATAAAGACACAGCTTTTGTTTTCAAAGAGAAAATGTCTCAGTGTTTCAACATATTCACTTCCGTTGCTGTACGCATTCCACAACTGAATGTAAACGTTCTCAAGGCTATTCAAAAAGACTTGTAAAAATAGGCATACTGTCTTCCAAGCTACTGGATTTTTATGCAGATAAGTGGGTTTTCAGGAACCTATATGTCTTCAGACATAGTCAACTCTATATTGGTTTATTCAAGATGTGTCTTCTGAGCTTGCTGAGTTCCTGATTAAGATGACATGTAAGTCCAAGAATAGTTAATTTTAACTCATGATGAGTAAGTGATAAGTAAAATCTAAAACAAAACCTACTCTTATCTCATCTCAGACATACCAGAGACTCATGCTGCTGAGATAAAACTACAGAGAGAGAAAATAGAAGTGATGCAACCAAGTCAGAAGGAACAATCCAAGACAAAGTTTCTGAAGAAAAGTATGAATAACTTATTTCCTTCTTGTACTAAATATCTATCTGGGTTGAATGTTTGATTAGCAACCAAGAGGGCTGTTTCAATCTTTTTTTTTTGTTTGTTTGTTTTGTTTTTTTTTTGTTTTTTGTTTTTTGTTTTTTTTTCCTCTTCTCTTTTTAACCTGGAAGATTTTGACTCTACTTTCATGTCTTCTACATACCATGGGCCAGACCTCAAATCGTTTTAGAAACTGAAACCAGAGCAGACTGCACATCAGCTTTCTTGCTAAATGGTTCCTGGGGTCTGCCTATTTCGGAAAATTCTCTGTGTCGGAGCATAATTAGCAGAGCAGCTCATTCTGAATGTTCTCATTTTTATGAATGAAGTGGTAAATGGTGAGATATTCTGATTCTCTCTGCTATAATCCAATACTTTTTATTTCAGTGTATCACTATTCACATTTTTAGTCAAAAATCACAATGGGCTGGGTTTAAAGGCTATGATGTGTAGTTAGGATGAATTATTTTCTCTCAGTATGCTCCTCCATTACTGATTTTCTATAACTATTGCCTTGAATTTTTTTGATATAGCTAATGCACTAAAAGCCTCTGCTAGACACTTTGTAGGTATTCCATTGATTTTTAAGACCAGGAGGATCTATCCTCCTGTGAAGCACTAAATCTTTCACATAATAATTCTGCAGTTAGACCTATAAATAGAAATATTTGCAAATCTAAATAAATTAAGAGTAGGTATAGATGATATTGGTTTCCAAACTGCATCAATAAACTTAACCAGTGTTGACTGCACTTTCTCAGGATGGAGGGTTACAATCTATGATGGCCTTCAGTTTGGAGAAAATTTAGATTGCACAAATTTAGATTAAACAAATGTTCTTGATCTCCTAGGGGGATGAGAATAGGATTATTGATAAACTCCATAAGTTTTATCTTCCAAAAATTAAGTGCCTTTATTCTTGTAAGCTCTTTATTTTGTAAAGACTGGGGAATGTTCAGGCAAGTGAAGTTACTGCTAGTCTGATGCCCAGGCTGCTCTCATCTGTGACAGTGAAAGCAGAAGCTGGGAAAAGAGTGCATGACTAGAAAAAACATCAAAGCATCACACTATAAATACATGGCAAATCAGCCATTAAAGCTCCTCCTCACACACATTGCTTTCTGCCTCCAAACACAGAGTCAGCACCAGCTGTAACCCAATTAAACCCAACAGTTCACAGGTGTTCATTGGAATGACTATAACATATAAAATACTTTTCTCTTTAGGCTTCTTTAATGTTTTCAGTGTTATAGAGATTTCATGCATATTTAAAAAAAAAAATCAGTGACCAAAGCAGAAAGTTGTTCAAAAGGAAGAAATGATTCAAGGTATGGTTCAGAAGGAATTATAATTTCTCTAGAGAGACACCCATATTTCCTGCTGCCCCCCTCTATGACTCTCAATTAAGAAATTAAGCATTATGTATTCAGGCTGAGGACAGGCTACATACACTCTGCCTGTGAAAGAAGAGCATGTATTTAACAGAAACAGCATGGGGTTTGCTCAAACAATTTCATAGTCATTAAAAATATTCCCATGTCAAATGACAGTTTTCTCTTTCACATAGACAGCCTGGGCTGAAGACATTGCAGGTGCTGATTCCTTTCTCACTTTTACACTCTTATAATTCAGGCAAATTCAGAATTGTGTGTGTGTTTCTTATTACTTTTATTGTTTTACTGGCTGTATGTACATGGATTTTTTTAATACAGCTACTTAATTACTGATTGTTTACTCTCATATTTTGTATCTACATTGTATATATTTTCCCATAAATTTCATTTAGGTTTCACAGAACTTAAGGACAATGTAAATAAATACTATTCATTTTAACTTCACACTTTAACAGATAAAAGCCTATTAAATCCTATAATTTTTCTCTCATTCTCTCACCCATACCCAGTGTCATCCTGGGTTTGATTATATGTAGTGGTCAGTTTTGGAGAGGGGTGGTACAAAATCTGCAAATTTCTGTGAGCTGATTTTAAAGAGGATAACATGGGGTGCCCCAGGGCTGGAAGGAGGTGGATTTTTAACTGTGGTATCATATCATTTCTCCAGTTGCTGGTCTGCAAATAGAAAGGAAGCTGGGAGGCACCGAGTCATAAAGCACAAGTGCTGATTGACACGTCACTGGATTGCCAGACTTGACTGCAAATCAGAAACTTGCCTTTTCTACCAATATCTGCTTTGTTTGATTGCTTACTTGTTTTTTGGTGTTGTTTTCAGCACTAAGCTCCTTCCTGCGACCTTCAAACAGTATCTGAAGTAAAAAAAATGGGAGAACCTTCCCATCTAGCCAAGTTATCTCTGGGAATCTTGTGTTCCTGTTTCAGCTGAGGAGGAAGATAATCAATTATCCTGCAATGGGTGCAGATGAAAGGGACACAGAAATTTCTAGGCATTCTATTCCACTTAATTTTAGGCTTCTAAAATTAAGTTATCGAGGAAATAGGTACTTCTGGGGGATGACTCATTCCATATTGCACAGACAGCTATTTTGAAAGGAATGAATTTCACTGGTTGAAAGAGGGAGGCCAGATATGTCTATCTTAGACCAGATGTCTTTTATACACATTAAATTAGAAGATACTAGAAACCCAAACCATTGATATAGTTATTATGCTAAAAAATATCTTTCTACTGATGTTCTAGTTTAACCTTGAGACGCTGGAATGGGAAACACTGCAAGAAAGCATTTGGCCAACACAAAAAAGTCAGTCTAGATGATCATAATAATCCCTTTGGCCTTAAACAGTAAGAAGATTTAGAAGAGCCTGCCCTTTGGCTCAAAATAGCAGCTGTATCACAGAAGGTAATTAGAAAAGACATTACAGTAAAGAGATATTATGGAATTTTCTTTACCAGAAAGGTATTTGTCTGCATGAAAATTCTACATATGCCATGAAAATAAATAAATAAATAAAAGAATCTCTTCTAATAAATACAACTTTACTTCTGGTAAATACTCAGAGCTTCAAATACATTACAAATGAACAAGGGACTGCTCTCTTGTCTTACATTTTTACTGCACCTTGCACAATGACAACCTGGGAGGTACAGGAATACAAATAAGTACAAATGTTAACATCTGGACACATTAGCTCACTGCAGTATCCATTTTTCAACCTTTTCCCTTTGCACATTAGTACTGATTTCAAATCAGGTATGTAGATTAAACATATATCCATGCTGACTCTGGCTCTGCTCTTTTATTTCATGCTGTTCCTATCATCTGGCATAAGAGCATTATGCTATTTATCTCCCCTCAGTATTACTAAAGTAAAATTGTGCTCTAAAATTTCTAAAAATATAAACTTTTAAAAAAAAATGTTAAACTGATAGGGAAGAGAATTGAGAGAAGAGGAAGTAACTCGTTAAGCAAACACTTTAGGATAGATTTTTAGGAGATCTAAGTACTATCCCTTCTCTTTTCAGCGTATATAACTGAAAATAAGTTTTCTTGCTAAAAAAAAAAAAAACAGTGCTTTCTGTTGTTAACATGCTTCTAGCTAATCACCCAAATCCATTTGAATATATTATATATTACTTATATATATATTATATATTGTTAATACAAGACAAGCAATAAATAATATAAAACCCCTTCAAAAAGGATAAATTTACGTTAGACAGAGTTTATTAACTTTACAGCAGGAGGAGCCTTTATTCTAAATCAAGACACTTTTAACTGAAAGATCTTGTAGTACTTTTTATAAAAGAAAAGACCACCAACCAGAACACTTATGTTCCATGGAAATTTTGCAATTAATTATATTTTTAGTCTTCAATAATTTTAAACATCATAGAATTCTCAAAAGGTCTCTTTTAAGATTAATACTTGTTAAATGTGTTAATGTCAAAAAACGGTTTGTGCCTTAGTATACTAAGACCCTTTCTACATCTTTGAATTTTTGTTTTATAAGTATAACCTTAATATTCCCTTGAAAATTACTGCCAATAATATAAATATTATAATAATACTATTTAAAAACAATAATAATAAAATAATAATAATAAAAAATGTTGTTTAAAAACAATAATATTCACCACCCTACCCAGCTTTCCCTACATCCCTTAGAAACACACCTTTGTAAAATCCTATTGTTTACTAAAACGCAAAATTTTGTGATCTGTGAAATTCTGAGGTATTTCTTTAATTTTCCTCTAATTCCAGTTTCAAGATGCTTTGTTAATAAAATACTTCCTGCATCATAATCGTTTGGAGGATTTCTTGACCTAGGGGATACACGAGGACAGTCCAACATAATATTTTGATGCTCTAAGATGAGAGGAAAAAAGCTATCCAGCTCTCTCAGAGTGAATGAACGGAATAAGCCATTTGATTTAATCCATCAATCTCACCCATCAGGAAAATGCGTAGCAAAAAGCAATTCAGATGAAACAAATATATATTGTCTTCAGAAAATCGTCTGAAGAATTTCTGACCAGCTGAAACATTGTTCTCAGGCTTGTTTCTAAAAAAGAGCAAATGTTCTACTGTGTACGCACTATTTCCAAACAAACCCAGTGTTTCTTTCAAAAGAAATGTTTTTGCACCTAAAAATTTGATCTTTTGTAAGCTTATTTGATATAAGGAAGAAAAGCAGGTCTATTTAGTAGCTGGAGGCATGGCTAGCAGGCATCACTGTTAAAAATAATTGTAGCCTTGAGCCTGGTTTTGCATCAGCTAAGCAATTACCCTTTCCTTTGGCATCTTTAAGTTCAAAGAATTCTAAACAGTGGTGTGCAGAGATTTGTCCCAAGGTGATCTGTTTATTATAGCATTCCCTTAATGCTGTGTAGGAGAGACACTGCAGAAAGTCAAAGCTCTGCAAACTCTCTATAAAGGCCAGATTTTCAGCTCTCCTCTGCTGCAGAGGCAGTGTTTGAACATCTTGTTTTTAATGGCATTGCCAGTCAGAGCTCTTGTAAAAACCCTCATATAATTTAATTTCCCACCATACAATTCTTTGCTGATGTTGCTTCCTCCTTTCCTTACCATCTGGGAAGTTAGTCCTTTGACTGATGAAAAGTTGTGAGAACCAGAAAGTTGATCTTACTTTTTTTGGGTTTCTTTTGAGTTTGTTTTGAGGAAAGAGGGAAGGTTTTTTTGGGTTTCTTTTGAGTTTGTTTTGAGGAAAGAGGGAAGTTTTTTTTTTTTTGTTTGTTTGTTTGTTTGTTTGTTTGTTTGTTTGTTTGAAACATGTAGGCTGAGAATATGGGGTGATAAGAATTATTTTACTTCCCCAACTGGTTGTCCACGCCCTACCTTTATTATTATTACGGCAATATATAGACGACAGGCAACAGTTCAATTTTTAATATATATGCTTATGTGGCAGCAAATTTAATGTTGGATCTACAGCTTCTATTGCAATACTTAAAATGTGATTTCCACCTCCCCCCACATAAAAATAAAACAATCACAACAACAACAAATGTAACCACTTAAGCGACATATAAATGATTGTTATAAAGACAACCCTTTAACAACAGTTAATAGAAGCACAGCCTTCAGAACAAAGGTCGCCGATATGGAAAGGCAAGGAAACTCCAAACATCAGTTTCTAAAGGAGTGTCTCATATTCACTTAAATTTCCCATTTAAGCTTCAGTCCTTTGTTGATAGACCTACTCCAGGAACTGTGCTTAGGATTCCCCTCAATATCACCTTTCATTATCACCTTCGTTTCCAAATTTATCTCTGATCTAGTTGGTACCTTCTCATATAGAACCTATTGCTTCTGTATGGCCTGTATGCTTTTGGCTGTTTCTTTCTTTTATATACTTTTTTCCTAATCATACTTCGTCATTCTTGATGTAAGAGGAATAAAAATGCACACAGTATTCAAGATGTGAACACTACAAGTAGTTTCTCTGTGGTTATTTTCTCTTCTGTTTTCAATTTCCTTCCTAATAATACCTTAAATGATTCCTTTTGGCTCACTGCAAAACACTATCATACTTTCACTGAGCAATCTCAGATAACTCTGAGATCTTTGCTGTGAATATTAACACGACTCTTGGTTCTACATACTTTGGGATTTTTTCTCCTAAACTGCATTCCATTTATCACTGTTTATTTTTCATTTTCTATTTTATTGTCTGTTCACTTTACTGTTCACTTTTATGACACTGGCTAAATTATCATCAGTAAAGCCTGTCACTCACTTTCCCCTATCCAGCTGCTTATTTCTTGTGAGCACACGGAAAGGCACAGGTTTTCTCACAGGTCTTCTGGGATTACACTTTTAACTTCCCTTCACTGTGAAAACTGTAATTATTTCCTACCTTTTGTTCCTATTCATTAATCAGTAGCTAATCCGCGGGAGGACTTTTCTTTTTATCCCATGACAACTTAGTTTTCTTTGAAGGGAAGTGTTCTGAAATCTCTTTGAAAATCAAACTACACTATTTATATACAAGTTTGAGAAGCATATTAGTAAAGGACATTTTTTATATCTGGGAAAAAAAGACTTTCAGTCTGTGTTTTCTGTTTTGTTTTGTTTGTGGTTGTAAGTCCTTATGCTTTGTTCAAATTTTTGATACTATTTCTATGAGACTTCATGAATATTATAGTCTTTAGGGAATACAATTTAATTAATATTCTCTTCAGTATAGTTTCCATAGCCCATGGATGTATTTCATGACTACTTCTTGGGATCATTTTTTGTCATCATAATTTTATGTTCTAGGAAATTTATGGTTTTGATTTTTTCTTTACTTTTATGTAATATTTCACAAAACGTTAAGAGAATATTTCCTGACTAATTCATTAAATATTTCAAAAATAGTTCTATGAAGTTTTATGTTGTATTTATTTATGGAACTGCAATGTTTTGTTTGGAAATGTGCCTGTATTAGACACTTCATTCTGAAGCATTCATAAAAATATAATTGATCACTTTTCACTGCAACTGCTAGTTATTTTGAAGTGAAAATATTCAAATATTTAATGTAAATTGCTTTCTGTTTTTATCTTTATCTCTATTCGATTTCTCTTACCATTAAAAATAGAAGTTTTAATACATGCTACAGCTGAACAAACAATTCAACACAATTTAAGTTACCTATTTAATTTTTTTTTTAAATAAACTACTTACATTTTCATGTCTGAAGCTGCAGATAAACTGGTGGAACACTGCTGTAGAAGGTCATTACTTAAACTTGAGAATTTAAGGGTGATTTCTAAGGTTATGCATCTGCTTATCTCGTTATCTCATGCTCCCACCCCCCCCCCTTTTTTTTTGGATGCTACAGTATGGACGCTACAGTATGTGTTATGGGCTCACAGGAGAAAAGTAAGTTTTTCAGGCAGTTTTCACGTAGCAGAGCAAATCCTTGACCAATGGAACCAGAAAACAGATACTTGTTTTTCTATAAAGAGAGAAAGATGGTTAAAAAGCCAGAGAATTCTTCCATTTCCCTGGAAGAATTTACCCACTGTCAGAAAACTATGCTTTGTCTTGGATGAAATGCCTGCATAGATGGCTTTAAAATACATACATTGAATAAAATGTTGATAAAACGCTATAAAATATGTCTCATGCAGTGATATGATGCAGTACTCCGAAATGTACCTCATCACATGCAGAGATTAAAACACTGTGGGACATATTTTACATCATTCTCTAATATGTTTTTTTGAACAGAATCTCAGAAATAACTTTTATGAAAAAAATCTACAGTAGATGTAGTGTAGATCAAGAGGAAGAAGGACTCGGAGTGGGGATACTGAATTTCATATTTCCATAACAATAACATGTTTTGCAGCTGAGACACCAGCATTTTGTTTGGATCAAGTGAGTAAGGATGGGAAAAACACTTTAGAAGGTTTATCTGTGGTATCAACTCTTATGGTCTCAACATCTGAAGTCTAGAACAAAATTAATGCCAACTGTACCTCCAAATTTAAAATACAGAGCTTAAAATAAAACTTCCTTAATGGCCACAAAAGAGAGACTTTCTGCCTGAAGCATCCTATGTAGGACAGGCAAAATGAGTATCAAATTGCTGTCTCCAAGTTGGTGTCCCCTGTTGCCTGTATCTGCCCTGTGTTTCAAGCAGACCCTCGTGGGAGATAAGGCCTCAAAATGAATGTCACAGGAATCTTCTGTCTTCATTGTCATTGTCATCATCCTCAGCGAAATGCAGTTAGAAGGTGGTATATCAGCCAAAGTATTGCCACTTTTCTTATATGTATAGCTGGCAGATGCATCACCAGAAGGACATTTATTTATTTATTTATTTATTTAAGGTCATTGACTTCTGACAAATTGCTCTGTCAGCTCCTTGACCCAGCAGACCTCTTTTTTTTTTTTTTTTTTTTTTTTTTTCCAGGCATGATTCTTCAGCTGCTCCTTCTGTAATGGCTTTAAATATGATTAAATTCCAGCAGTTCTTATCCAGACTTTCCTATAGCTTCATAGCTTCACAACTGTCTCCCTCTTCTGCTGGAAACAAGGCCATCTTCATATTTTTGGTCCAGCTAATAAAGCTGGAATTACATGACTGTATGGCAGAAAAGCCTCTAAACAGAGATTTTAGGGCAATGTAAGACAGAGTTGTGAACAGATAGGTTCACAAAGGTAAGGTCTGCAGAGTTTCACACAGAGGGAAACCAAACTAATGCAAAGTGGAAACACATCCACACAAACTTTAACTTGTACTAACTCAATAAGAAGTCCACTCTACTTGTATCAAGGATTTACTGGTATCCACAGGGTAGCCCTGAAAAAAAAACCCTTCCTATTATTTTGGATTTAGCTTCTTTCAAATCCATTGAGTTTCACATAGTTTTGAGACAGAAAAAGACATCATATCATGTTTTTCTAGAATTAATTGGTCTAGGTCATATTCTTGGTTGAAATTGGTGGAGCTAAGTTCTAATCCCTTTACTTTGAAACCACTATTTCCACTTGCTTTGGCCTGATTCCTATATTTAGGAATGAATCCTACTGTTGAATCATGCAAACTGAAGCCTACTGCTAAATTTTATGAAGTTGTCATGCAACTCACAGCATAAATGTAGATGTTCAGTTCCAATTATTATCCTCTGTCCTATACTGTGTTGACAGACATGACACACTATGATGAACCCCAATCGAACTGAATTAAGTTCCTAAAGTTAAGAGGGATAACACAGGGTTAAATTTAGTCTCTTGCTTCCTGGCTGGTAGTATTGCTTCATATGAAAGTTCAAAGGGACTGACTGGTGAGGATTGACACGATTCCTCTCTTTCCAGAGTGGTGGCTGGAGAGGACTGAGGGTACTCCAGGGCATCTCAAATCCAGTAAACACCTTCATTTAAGCTACTGAATTGTGACACTCTTTTCTTTGCATAGAAATGTTTCATTTTGTACAATGGAAAACATTTCTGAATTGATATGTCAAATTAACATCTTATAAAGTCAAAAGAATCCCTGGGTGAGCGTTCCACAAACATCTGAAGTATTAAACTCCGGAATCCTACTGTTTTCTGAAAATTTCACCCTGACTGTGAGTGACAAGACACAGCAAATGTGTGGAGACAAGAGGGAAAATACTGCCATACACCTTTGCAGCATTTGTACTCCTTCTAGGTAATATTAATAAGAGAGTGAAGCTGTGTGTGTTGTCTATGATACTGTGCAGCTGGTCACAACATTGCTACCAACCTACCGTGGACGTGAAACCAGATGCTCTGTGACACGCCAAGGTCATGCAGGAAATATTTTGCAGAATAGGAAACTGCGGGGAGTCTCCAGATATCCAAACCATCTCTTTTTTCTTTCTTCCTAAATGGAAGGAAAATTGAGATCACCAAAACCCATGCAATGCTCTCTACATACTATCTCTATAGAAATTTATCCTTTTCTTTATTAATCTGTGGAAGAAGGATGAGTTATGTGTTTGCAACAACTGGTATGTTGCTTGCATACAGCACTGTATTTACTACGATCAACTTTAACCTAAAAATAACTTTTTCTGAAAAGAAATATCTTCTGTAAGGGTACTTCTAAAAATATAACTGTGGATGCACTCCAAATCCAAACCACCCAGAATCTGTACTAGAGGCTAAACATTTTAATTGTTTCAATTTTTGAAGGTGCTGCAGTTAAAATCTGCCTGTAGCTGCTTCTTTTTGAACAAATCAAGCAGGTAAGGAGGAGGTAAAATAAGAAAAAAATAAATGCCTCTCTTTTCTTAAATAACCCAACACAGACATGGGTGAAAATGAAAAAAAGTTCATACCTCCCCAGATCTAGACAGTAGGAATGTATAAAACATGAATGTGCCATCCAGAGTGAGTTTAGGGAAGTGTGTTTAATCCTGGAGCTGATTGTTAACTCAATATCTGTCTTTTTCACTTGCCAGACTGAATCAAAAATAGCATCTGGCACCCTATTCATGTGGTGACAGATAATACCTCTGTATTTGAGCATTTGCTAGTGTCATTTTTGACATAAATGATTCCTGGAAGTGTTTAAGAGGCACTACCTTAAGTTTAGATTTCTTAAGAAAAGTGGCATAGCAATAGTGACTGGTTGGCTTCTTTTCTGAGTAAAGAAGAAGGCTCTTTCACTACCTGGCACTCTGGGCTCATTTCCCCAATACAGACAGCATGTCTTTATCCTGAAAATAGGCTTACAAAGCAGATATATTCCTGAATTTGCAGAATGAATATTGGTAATCTTCCACTCAACTGTTTTCTGTGTCATTCTTTTTTTTTGAATAGCAGGTGGACAGGAATGCTGGTTCTGTGCTAGAAAGTAATGGACATTTGTGGATCAATCTGCTCATAGTTACAGGATAAGTGGAGTTAAAAAACAAATCCACGGAGGTATGATATTGCTTGTGTTGCTTGCAGGGCATTTTTTTTTGTTAAAGAGCACTGCCCATAGGCTAAAGAAAGTTGAACATTGCTAGCGCAGATATTCTGGAGACTCATGAAACTTGACTGACTTCATAGAAGTCTCCTAGGGTCAGTCTACATTAGAAAAGATTTTCATGAGTTTCAAGGCAATTGAAAGACAAAGGGTTTAAGGCAATTCATCCTGTTTGTGCTTAAAGTTCATCAGAAAAGTTCCCCTTCCACCTTTAAACATGACTGCTCCTCTGGCAGCTGCCAGAGGACTCTTCACACTGGGATGTTTGCAACATTTTTTTTTCCTTTTTCTCATGGAATGCTGATTTTAGTCTTGCTACTTATAAAAATCTAGACTTTGATTCCTGCCCATCAGGCCAGGGAAGAGAGAGGAACCCCTGGGATGCTGGTGGTTATGTTAGAATTGAAACAAGTTTCAAATGAAGAAGCAAAATCAGCACTACCACCTTGTACAGAAGTATTTCTGCAGAGTCTGTGACTTGGGGTTATAAAGAAACAGCAGCTGAGGTGAACTTGCTGCTGTACTTTAGTGAAGAACCTTCCTGCATCTCCCTGGGTGTCCGCCACTTAATCGCATAACTGATTTCATTCTCTGTAAACTTTTCCCCGTTTAATGTTGAGTTTTCTTCGGAGTACTTCCAGAGAAAGCAATTTCGCAAACTCCGCTGGCAGCTAATTTCAGTGTCTAAGCAGAAATAAGATGATGAACCTTGAGAGAGTGTTTTTTTTTCTAAGCTTCCAGATGAAAAACTGTGTTCTAAAGTGGGATCATTGCATCACCTGAAAGGAGCAGAAACAGCCAAGACTACAGAGCAAAATCAAATGCAAAACAACAAGATCTCACTGAAATGCATTTCTCCCAAAGAAGATCTTTTATCATGCATTACACTTTCTTCATGCCCAAAATGTAAATACATGAGCAACATGGTAAAGCATTCAAAGAATATATTCCCTTTGCATCAGTCTGCAAAAATAAATAAATAAATATATAATTTAATTCTTGGAAAGAAATAAAGCTGTTAAAAGAATAAGTTACATACTTGCCATCTAGACACTTTCAGTGCTGTAGTTAATGAACAGGGAACAACAGTAATATTCTTTTCCTTTTTCTTTCATAGCTATGAACAAGAAAAGAATATAAATGTAAATTGAATTGAATAAGTCCTTGCTTAATTTATTGGATTAATTTAAAAATACACCTCATAATGACTTTTTATCCTCTGAGAAGTTTCAGGAGCTTTTAATGCTTAAAAGGCCAGATGCTATACTAAGTGTATATTTAGGCATAACAGGTTTTAACAGATGAAGAAATAACATCCTTAAAAGGTTTTTGTGCCTCAGAAATGCAAACACGGGTAATTTACCTGACATTTTAAAAATTTAATTCAGAGTTCTTAAGAAAGAGACATAATCATCAAAGAGCAGCTCGCTTTCCACCCATAGAAATTCCTTAATGGTTCTGAATACAATGAGCAGTCTGAGAAATTACTTGACTCACAAGTATGAACTTTTAACACAATTAATTTGATTTGTAAATTGAACAATATGCATCATTAATGACTCACAATTTATGATTTGCTGAAAGGTTTCCACCCTGCATCTCAATTGCTTTGGTCAAACTATTTTCTGTGGCTTTATGTAGCCTTAAGGTTTTGTGCACCTCTCCCACCTCAACTCCCACCTCAACACTGTACTTTAATAACAACTGCTATTAGTGAAGACACTAATCTTACTCAACAGTTATTCACTCAGGCAATACATGCAGCAGTATCCTATATTATTCACTCTCAGGTGGCTGGCAAATTGCTTCTATTTTATAGAACTATATGCAAGAGTATTTTCAAATGAGATAGCAAAGTAAACTATACACAAGCTAACTAAAATTTTCATACTCACGCTATGGATGCAGATTGGTGTCTGGTCCGCCACTGAATGGGGACTACTTTTGGAAAGAATATTAGGGAGTTCCTTTAGAGCAAGCCATGGATGAGATTTTGAAGAGCTTTCTGAGAATAGCAGGTGTCTGTGAAATAAAGGAATCCAATGGCTGCAAGGTTCTGTGATTTTTAAGGAATCAGTCAAAATTACCTAGCATTGCCAAGCATTACAGTCAGCTGTGAAAGCTGAGCAGAAGACTTTTGTGGTACAGTCATGATGGAATACATCGGTGAACAAACCCAGAGGATATCATTGCTTTGTCCTCCAGAGGTGACTACTTATGTGCTCCAAGAAGTTAATCAATGATGCCCACATTTTGATGTTTGGGTCGTGATCACAGGGTTGCAGGACCCAGCTGTTCCAGCAAAGGGGAAAGTGATGGCTCCTTGAAGCTTGAAAGAAAAAAGAGTATTATGGATCTCTTTAGGAGAATCTCTTAAATAACTGTTCTGGAATAAAAGAAAGATAAAACTCTCCTGTCAAAATATAAAGGAGTGATGCGACAATAAATACTGTCTACCTTTAAGAATGACATACCTCAAAGCTGTGCAACATTGTGAATTTTAAAGGGATTTTGATGTTCTTTGTATGCCACAGATGGGATATTTCAACAAGGTGAGGCAGATGGTGTGACATTCCCAAGAAATTTTGATAACTGTGATTCATTATTTATGAGGCAGTTTTTGTTGAAAACCATGTGCCTCTTCCAAAGCCTGGAAGAAGATAAATAGAAAAGGCTTCCATTCAGCATTGGAAGCAATATCGGATCCAATGGTTCAGCTCTTTGACATGATGGAAGAGCTGTTTAAATTATTCCTGCAGTTTTAAAAGCTCTATTTCTTTTCTAGAGGTCTCCAAATTAAGTATGTTCTTAAAACTGTAGCCAGTACAACATTTGTCTTTGTGTTTTACCTCATGTGTGAAGAAGCTTAAGAAGGACAGATTCAGTAGACTGAGGATTACAGAGAGAGTAGGACTTTCAGCTAATTATGCACAACTGAATACATTTTTTTGAGACATTGACTTAAATCAACTTGGTCTTTAATAAAGAGTACACATTTTAAAGCTGAATGCACATCACTATAAAGTGCACATAAAGATCTGAGGGTATGCATTCCTGAGGCATGTTGGACCCAGAATTAAGTGAGGGCTAATAGTTGAAAATTTAAAAATGAAAAATAGGCTCTACTTGGGCATGACACTTTTACTAAATTTATTACAGATTTCAAAGTTATAAAACAACTTTTGGGACATTTAATGTACTAAGAAACTCAACTGTAGCAATATTTGAACATATACTTCAAAAGAAGAACACAAAACAGCTTTCAAACTTTGAACTAAGCAAAAAGGAAATAACATTGAAATTCTTTGCTATCCTTTTAGTCTTAACTGCTGTAACAGTTAATGATCATCACAGCTTTGATTGTTTGTGGCAGTCTAGTGTTGCTGTGACTATTTCTTCCGATAAATGATTTATCAGCCCTGCATTCTATGACTCAACAGAGAAATTACTTGGATTATGGGTGCAGTGATTAAAGTTATCAGTTGATCAAATACTTCCTCTATGTTGCTGTTGGAATTTTGTACCAGAAGAAGTTTGTTTCATTCTTAACTATATTTTAGTACTTGTATATGAGTTATACAATGGGGGTACTTTATAAAAAAGTTAACTGAGGATACGTTGATATTGAAATTAAGTATACTTGATTAAATTTTCTTAATCATAAATCAAATATATGCTCAGGGAACTAAGTAATCAGCTACATTGACTGTTATACCAGGGGAAAAAAAAAAAAAAAAAGGAATTGTGAGATGGAGGGATAGCTCATGAATCTGTTTGTGATCCCAAATTCTTTCCATCTGTAAAATATCTCCAAGGTGCACAGAAGGCAATTTCACAGCTTTGACATCAGCTTGTTTGAAATGAACAACTGTAAGGTTCACTAATGGACTTATTTGCAATAAACAAGCCCTTCCCTCCTCCCTCCGCCAAAAAAAAAAAAGAACAATAGCCCTTGGAGTATTTATGTAGTATTTCACTCCACTTCTGTATTCTTTTTCAGTAGATAACATCATCTTCTGCAAGCTCATGGGACTGGGTCTGTCCCTGCCCTGGTTCTTCATGACATAAAAAGTTCCAGGTTACAAGTTTTAACAAAATTGTAAATTGTTAGAGTCATTAAAATTCAGTGCTTTGACTGCTGACTTTTGGGAAACAGTCCTGATTATCATGTGATTTTTGTTGGAGACTCCCTGCATATATATTTCCATCTGAGTAGGGGAATATAGTCACTGGTTTGCAAAGAGAGAGGAAGAAAATGTTCCTGACCTAATAACTTTACAATTTATCAGAGCAAATCCCTGTGCATTTCTCTGACAGCAGTATAATCATTTAGAAGCAACTAATTGCCTGGTGTCTTTCTTGAGAAAACGTGCTTGCTTGTTATATTTGCATGGCTTCATTCAAGTCATGATACTTCCTTGTCATCCTCTGTCATTGCAGTTCTGATCACAGTTCACTCGCTTTGGCTCTGGAAAAGTGGTAAGAGTCCATCTGAAGTTAAAGAGCTGAATTTCAATACACATAAGATTTTTCTTGGTATAAAGCTAACTCATTTAGTAATTAGCCTATCCTGACCTGTCAAAATGATAATGTCACTAAATATTAGTGAAAAGGTCACAGCAAATAAATAATTACAACACATCTTTGGCATTAAAACCCATATTATGTTTGGCATCTCATAAAATACTACAAAATTTTTAAGCTTAAGTGAAAAGTAAAAATATTTTATTTGATTTATTTGAAAATATTTTATTTATTTTTAAAGTAAATTCTTTATCTTAATTGTACCACAATCTGTGGGCTTTTTTTTTTTCCTTTTCTTGAACATACTAACATCTTGTGGAAAAAGATAATTGGCTCCTCTCAAAATGTACCAGCTTTCTGGAAAATGTGCTGTGAAAAAAACGAGTATGATGTCTTGTTTCATAAAAAGCTTTCAAAATTCTAGGGTACAGATATACTCCCAATAGTATATTCTATTCAGTGGTTAGGGTAAGAAAAACAATCAGTTTTACTACAGTCAGTGGGACATATATTTATAAGTGCATGTGCGTTTGTGTGTATAGTTGAACAGAGGTGTGCATATGTTAAGTCAAATTTTCTGCAGCTTAAACATCTAGTATGCCTGCATGGAACAAAAATATTTTACTTTGTTTTTGTATAGCTCTGAAATCCTCCCTGTTTATGAATTCTACACACACTGCACTGCTGAAAGCTTATTCACTCCTGAATATTTCTGTTAAGTTTTCAATAGCTTGCACAACAGTACAGCAAAGCACACTGTGTTGTTTCTTTTTACTATTTATTGTAGTTTCGTCCCATTAAACATATACTCATGGTCCCACAGGACACATGAGTTCTACTGGAAAATATATTTTGTTTTCTAATGCAAGAATGAATACTGAACTTTTAATGTACAGCCACGTTAATTAGAAAAGAGAGGTTGGTAAAAGGAAGTAGCAGTTCTGACCTCTATTTTACAGGTATAATACATGTTGAAATAAACAGATACACTCCTGAAAGTCAGAAGTATTTTTTACCTTGATCTTCTTCTGCTACAGGTATAAATAAGAATTATGTGCTCTGAATTTATACAGAGTTTCTCTTGTATGATTTACATTAAATTTAGACTCAATTTTGAGTTTTGAGATCTTCATCAATTCAGAACCAGTTAATATACCTGCCAAGGCCCTGTAAAAGGAAAGCCTTTACCTTTAGAGGTAGAAAGACTGAAGTTGAATGGACTATGCTAAAATTAAATCAGAGAGAGAAAAAAAAAGGAGGGAGTTACATTGAAATCTGATGCCAGACTTTAGTAATACAGAAAAAAATAATTCCCAAACCATCTTATCACAATAAATTTGTGCACTTTACCAGACTTTCTGATGTATTTTACTAAAATTGTTTTTGGTATTACAGTTGAACAGATGCATTTAATGCAATTTCTGCTTCAGTAGAAATAGATGAAAAATTGTTTACCTCCAAAAAATAAGTCAATTAGTTTGAGTTAAAATTGCAGTTTAGGCTTACTTTAAATTCTGGAGGCATCAATTGGACATATGCAAGGAAGGAACATCACCTGTCTTTTAGTCAGTAAACCAACGTTTATGGCACTCAGGCAAGAGCTAGCACACGTAATTCTATTTTCTTCTTTACTTGCAGAGGATTCAACCCCAGTTTCTCATTTTCACAAGTGTATCCCAGTTAACTTGCAACATGCAGTTATGCTGTGGCTTTCTCTGAAATTCCCTCAGTGATGATATTCCACATATTTTACAGTGCTTACATATTCACTGCAACTAGGATTTAAACTTGACATTCTATATTAGCTGCTAATCCCCAATTTAGGAGCTATTTTCCTTGTTCTTTCACATAGGCTTAATAAACAGCACTAAATGGAAAAACTGTGAATACCTCACTGTAAAATATGCTTCATGGCCTGAGCAGAGCACTCACAGATGCAAGTATTACACCTCCCATTCCCAGGTGAGTGCCTGAATCAAGAGGCTATGCCCAAAACGGGGGATTAGGCAGCAATGCTTCTTCTGCTGTTTTGGGACAAGGACCTATAAAGAGTCCTTCAACATTTTTCTAGAGAGCTACAGACAAGTTCAAGCTTGTAATGACTCTCCACATTCTCAGTGTGCAAATAACTAATCACTGGAAGAATTTATTTAGTGATATGGTTGATCTTCTACCACACAAAGTTTTTAAATTGTGCCTAGATGTCATTCAAAGAGTTATGTCTTGGCTGAACCAATAGTTGTTGGCTCTATGCAAGAGTCAGCAGGTGAAATTTGATGGCCTCCGTTAAACTGCAGATATCGGTCCCTCTTGTTCCTAAAATATATGTTCTATGAAAAATGCTGCCCTGTGTTTATTGTGTGTGGTTATTTATTGCATGGGTTTTTTCATCCTTTGCTTCAGAATCCTTGAAAAATCTACATTTTGCTTCAGTGAAATATATATGTAAGGTCGCTGTCAAGTAATGTATTCTTGTAATTAACATTTCAGTGTTTGTTAATGTAATGGAACTTACAGTATTGGAAGATGCAAACTATTAATCCTAAGTATTATACAAGCTTCTGTATCCAAACAGATGGATCCTATACTACATTTGGCTCAAATTCATTTGGCATCACATTAAACAAGACAAAGAAAGGTCAAAACAAAGATTTTACAGGTTCATTCATTGGCAGGCTGGTTTAACAAGTTAAAATTAGGAATCTTTCAGCAGACTGTGTTGGAGTGTAATCAAAATTATATGAAGCTGCTTTGCTAACATTAGATTAATATATAGTAGCTATAACTTACATATTAATGTATTATTTTCCTTTTCCATTTGAGTTTCCACTATCTCCCCAGAGGCAAATTTCACAACTTCTTTGAACCCCAGTTAAGGAGAAAACCAAACCAAACCAAAAACAATAAAAACAAAAAGCAATTTTCCAAATAGTTTACGACATTTTCCTATGTTCCAATTTCTCTCTGCTCTCTTGTCTTTCCTCATGCTCATCCACAAAGAGTCTGGCTCCATCATCTGCATACTCTACCATTAGGAAGCTGAAGAAAGTAACAAGATCACTCATTAGTCTCCTGCTCTTTAGGCAAAACAAATCCAGTGCTCTCTGCCTGTTCTAGCATGTCTTTCAAAGCAAAACACAGGCTGTAATAAATAATTACAACACATATTTGGCATCAGAATGGCATCTCATAAAATACTACAAAATTTTTATGCTTAAGTGAATTTTTTTTTAATCTTTGTATAGAAAAGTCTTTGTCTTAATTGTATCACAATCTGTAGGTTTTTTTTTTTTTTTTTTTTTTTTTTTTTTTTTTTTTTAAGGATGTAGCATTTACCTCTCCTGTCATTGCAGCTATATTATAAGAAGGGGATTTTCAAGACAATTAGAAGGGCTTTTGTTCTGGAAGAATCTCAGGTATGGGTACCCCACCATATGTCATAAACAGGGGAGAAAACTTCTTTCTGCCCCAAAGATTAATGGAGGAGGGTTCTGAGTGCACGTTAATTCTGGTCAGGATTCTTAAGCTGTTATTTTGGGTTTATCACAAACATACCTATGAGAATGTGTGCCAAATACTGGTGATAATGGCTCCACTGTATTATTGTCAAAATAATGGCAATAGCTGGTCACTAAATCTTAACTGGTCATTTATTGCAGTTGGAACAAGCTAAGAATACTGTATTTTTCTTACCTCTCTGAAAAGAAGGGACTGGAGATCCAGAAATTCAAGTAGGACAAACGGATTGAGGTGATAAGTGAAGGTTTTAGAAGGTTTAAAGAAGGATTTAAAAAGAGAAAAGATTTAAAAGGCACCACAGGGAGCTCCACACAGGAGGTAGGAAGAGACAGACAGCCTTTTGTAGTGGGAAAGCCTGCTGCAGTGGCAGGACCATCCAAGGTTAGTGAAACTATGATAGAAAGATTCCTTGGTGAAAAGAGAAACAAGGACCTTCAGGCACCTGTTCCTTTAGCTATGGCACACAGGTTACAAGAAGTTTCTAGCACAAGCCTCCTGCAGATTAGGACCTCACACAATCCTATAGGAAGGATATGAAAGAAAAAACTTAACTAGAACTGTTATAACATATTCTGCTACTAGAAGCATGCAGTAATCAATGTCTGTAAAGTAGACGGAAGGAAACGTGCTGGTGAATTATCCTTTGCAACGTTGCTCTTTAATGCACCAGATAAAGGGATATTAAATTCAGCTGGTGAAAAATGAGGCTAGGCAATTTCAAGCAAAGGTGCAATTTTGAATGAAGGAGGTACCTGGTCACTGGTGCCATTTCATCAAGGGATGAGATAATTTCTCTGCCATTGGGTGTCTTCATGTCAAGATTGGATGTTTGTAAGACTGGATCTTCTTAAATGGTACTGACTGGATTTCGCACACAACGAAGTCTCCATAAAAGATTGACTAGTTAAAATTATATTACGTTTTTGAGATCAGATTAGATTATGACAATGACTGCTCTTAGTTTTAAAATCAATGGATGGCACTCCTTGAGTTTTACTTTGACAACTCTTAGGCCAAGATTTCACCAGATACTTGAAAAAAATACATATTTCTGAAAATATTGCACTGATTTTCATCTCAAGCAGAAAATGATGATGAAATGAAGAGAAAAAATGTCTTCAACAAAGCAAGTGACTTCACTGTAAAATGCCTTTTCAAACAAGCTTTGAAGAAAATAGAACTTCTTAACACAGAGATAGCAAGAAACATTGCCAGAGTAAGAAAAAGAGATTATTCTGTATAACAGGCCTCCAGAAAGGTATTTGTTCCACTAAGGGATCTTGCATAGTTATTAAATAAATTCTTGCAGTTTTATGAATATAAGGGCTACATGAATACGTGTCTGACTAACACAATTTCATGTTTTCTGCAAATTCATGACATCTTCATAAATATTTATTAGTTCAACAGTTTATAAAATTAAATTAAATTAAGTCTAAATATGTGTTGGGTAGAGCATTTTATTATATCGTAGAACTTAATCAATTAATTTGCCTCAAAGATGACTCTGTCAAGTTTTCTAAGCCAAATGCCACGATCCAATGATTTTTAATGACAGGAGAAAAGCACCTTTTTTCAGGATTTAATCTCTCTTTATTTCAGTGTGAGTAGGAACTTAGACTGAATGACTGATTAGAAATATAAAAAGAATGCTGTTAAATTTCACCACATTTTTGAGAATCCTTGAGCTGACTTGAAATTGAAGATTAATTTCTGTGGGCAGGAAGAAACACTCCCTGAATATTGGCCATTTCACAATAGACCATGACAATGCTTTAATTCTTGTCAAATTTTTGTTTGCTCTTCTGTGTTTCAAGATAACAAATTTAAAAATGTCATACCAGTGCAATCTGGACTTTTAGTGCTTCATATATCACAAAAAGTGACTTTTATCGGGCCACTAAGTAACCACAAAGCAGCTACATAAAGAATAATTCCTTGTTCTTATGTCATAGCATGTAATGTTCCGTAGAAAATCACAGACTATGGTTATAGGCAAGTAACTAAGTTATATATATACTGAAAAGCTGAAAAAGATACAAAACGTTTAAAAAATCCAAAGAACCTTGTGTGACCTAGCAGAAAGTTAGGTTTCATGGTTTCAGTGATGCACAATAAATGCCAAAATGTTCAGGATAAATCCTCAAAACTGAATGTAATATTTTTATGGAGCCTTTTAAATGAAAGCTGTAGTATGATTCCCAGTGCTGTACAGTCTTAAAAATATGAGTATTCAGTATTGTAAGAACAATAGTCTTTAGAAAAACGGTAGATTATAAGTGCCTTGTGTTGTAACAACCATAGAGCACATGGTTGTTTCCACTGCCCTTTTTTCTTATCCTTTTTTTTTTTTTTAAGTTTGGCAGTTCAATATGACATAAAAATTGCAACAATATAGAGACAACTGACAGATTGGTACATTAAATCAAATTGGTCTGTTGACCAGTTTAATCTATGAGCTAAACCAATGGTTAGAGTTACTTTCTCAAAGTATTTAATAACTTTTGAGATAAAATTGAAAAAAAAAAAAAAAGCCCTTAAGTGAATTCATTATCTTTCTAGCCTTCTGCCGTCTTTCAACTTTTAGCATATGTATGCATTTCCCTAGGGTTAAGAAAATGTATTTCTCAATTCCTAGATTGGTTTATTAACAGGAATCGAAGACAATAGCAAAATGAATTCCCAAAACCACACTGAAGCACATAAGTTTTGAATGCTAAGTATTTTATTGTTTTAACGTACGAGTTATAAACAATATCTTCTGAATCAAATAAATAAGCTTTGACATGTAAAATGCTTCCATTTCTTCCTCTCAGTCACCAGTCAAATTAAATCAGTTTACACTTGTCTTACAAAACACCTGTCAATGACGATACCTCTTCAGAGAATTAATTAAGAGGCCTGAAAGGCCAATAGCTATTTTAGAGGAGTATAATATTAATATAATTAATATTATTTTTTTAATTTTAAAATATGAAAAAAAAAGAATGCAGTGATCAACACCAGTGATAATATCTATTTATTTGTTGATGTGAAATATTTCTGAATTCATATCAAGACTTCATGTGATATTTTAGAAGAATATAATTGGAAAGTAAATAATGAATGCCTGAACCTGTTATTTGTCTGATTAACAACAATAAGGCTTGGCCTATATAGGTGGTATTATATTTTCTCAGAGTTGGATCTCTCAAACATTTCCCAAAGAAGATATAGCTCCTTGTATGAGTTTTTTGACATGAGACTTGATTTTCTTAGCTACCTATCAATGACCCTGAAGATGCTCCAGTGTTCCCTTGGCAAAACAGTGCAAAGCCATGACTGCATGAACTGAAATGAGTAGTATGCTTTGGGTGGCCTCTGGTCTGCCTCTGACCTCGGGAGGATAAAATATGGAGTCTAATATAAAATGAGAAGTTTACTGGAAGCTAATCACCTAGACTTTCTCTATTCTAAGAAAGATCATAACATACTTGAAATTAAACTATATTTGGGTTCCTTCACAGCTGTTGAGAAAGTCTAACAGATTAGTTTAGTATAAAACACTAAAACCTTCAGATGGCTTAAACAGTTGAGGAAAGTCTCATTCTTTAAGTCCCTGCACAAAATT
Source organism: Nothoprocta pentlandii (assembly GCA_013398315.1). NCBI lineage: Eukaryota > Metazoa > Chordata > Aves > Tinamiformes > Tinamidae > Nothoprocta > Nothoprocta pentlandii. Next base: position 1,258,802 of record VZSG01000122.1, read on the forward strand.
GCTTGAGCTTCTTGCAATCAAATAGCTTTAGAAATCACAAAGAAAACCAGAAATACTTCAGGTCCTGTTTTCTCTATTTATCTGCAGAGTATCCAAAGGTTTTGGAAAAACCTTTCAAGGCACACTGCATCTGGCAGCTGGTATCTGGTAGCAAAAAGACACTGATAGGCGCAAAAAGAATGTAGCATCTAAAATGATAAGTGGAGACCTCAGCATGTGCTCTGAACTAGCATGCCCTTTTTTTTTTTTTTTGTGAGGCTGATGTAAATGGGTTCAACTATTTGTGCTCCAGAGGACTCTGTTCTCTGAAGATATTCTTATTTGAGGTGAACAAGGCTTGGCTAGATGATAACAGCTACTACAGCATGATACCCATTTCTCCCAGGTGAGGAAGCTTTGTGCCTATTGGAGACAGACCGCCTTACAGCAAGGGATCTCATTTCTTGAGTAAGGTGCTGCAATAGGACAAAAAAAAAAAAAAAAAAAAAAAAAAAAAAAAAAAAAAAAAAAAAAACCCAACAACCAACCAACCAAAAAAAACCCCACAAGATTCCATTCCCAAAGCACTTTTCTATCACTGATTTTGAAAACAATACCAAGAAATAAAATGAGAAAAAAAATTATCTTGGAGATATATTTTGAATGCCTGGGTTAACTACAGAAAAAAAAAAAAGTAATGCTAACCAGTAAGAAAACAAAATTCAGATCTTCCAGTGGTTCGTGTGACTTCAGAAGAAAGTAGGATACAAGACAAAAAGATATAAGTGTTTACATCTAGTCTTGCACTTTTTATTTTTTCATAAGAATATCTACATGATTTAATTTTTATCCCAGATTTGCCAAGATTTATTTTCAATAGAGTTTTGGTGTTTTTGTGTATATAACTCAATATTATACAGAGTGCCTCAATAAAAGGTAGAGCTTTGGTCTTTTGGAATTTGAGATATACTTTGTTTCTTATAGTATAAAGGATTAGAAACTGAAGAAAGATACTTAATATAATATGATCTACTGCCAGTAAATTCAGTAGCATTGTTTTTTTCTGTTTGCTTACATAAATTTAACTGATATAATTAAAACTAGAAGCTTCACACAGCGAGCAGCAATACTTTTAAGAGTGCTAGAAAATTACTCTTCAATGAAGCAGACTTTGGTCAACTCCTGGACTTTCAAGTCACCTCTGAACAACAACCATGCCCAGGAGATCACATTATCAGGCTAGTAAATGCTTCAATAAAAGGTTTTTTTGTTATTATTTTTTTTTCATGTTTTTACAGGCATTATGTGTGCTGATCTTTATTTATATGGAGTTATCCCTGATTAATTAGAAAAATCCTTGCTACCAGATTTGCAGTTTCATGTTCTTTTTCTTTGCTATTTCAATATGCCGGTTATCATGTCTCCCCTCTGGAGCATATTAAATACTTTCAGCTGATAGGATATAAAAATGTATTATGCTGCACGGAGCGTAACTCCCTCTCGTTCCCATCTGGTCTATCCTTTAAAAAGTAATAAATATCAGTTAGTCACCCAGAGAGACTAGATAGGGAAGAGAGGCTCAGTTTTAGTGTCCAAAGGGAAAAAAGGTAACTCCGAGGCAGAGAGGGTTGGACTCATGGGGGGCCTCCATCAATTTATCCTCCAAGGTCTGCTGAGGGCTGCTCCTTTGATCTCCCCCATCAGCAACCGTTTGCTTTGGGTTCACTTGTCAGCAGAGAGCCCGGGCTTTTAGAGCAGCAGCAGCAGGGGAGAGGGAGAGATCACACGAGGCAAAAATGTGAGGCACAGGAAGTCTAGATGAGAGATGAAATGCCTGGGCAGCTAATAAAAAATAACTGTGGCAAAATCAACAGCTAGCTCAATGATACCTCTTGCCTTTATGAAAAAAGATCCGTACTATCTGAATATATTAAAAAAAATGTCATGGCAATTAATTAACTGAAAAAAAAATTCTACCATTTTACCATTTGGTAAAATTCTTATTTAAACAAGAGCTAGGCAGGCTTGTGGGATTTAGGGATGAGAGCCGCAATTACATAATCTTTTATCCCTTACCATGTTCTTTATCATGGACTACAAATAAGGCGGCTGAACTCTTCTTCCTGAATGGGTCAGAAGTCATCAGCTGAGTTATGAAATTTTGTGTTTAGGCCAAATCCAGTGCAACCAAAAATCACAAAGCAAACTAAAATATTAGTTTAATATTAAGCTTCAGGAGCCAGAAAGATGACTTTTTTGCATGTTTTCCGTGAACTAGGATAAGCTGTTTGCTTATTTAATGTGACTTGGTGACTTTCAATGACCCGTTATGCCTCAGTATCTTAACCACTTTCAATTATTTGTCCTTATCCATATTGAAGGACCTGTGAGATTTTTGAGGTAGAGCAGGCTGAGGCAAGAGGAAGGAAAGGAAAGAAATGCAATGTCTTAGAGAAGAGAGTTGTGAGATTTATGTGATGTTTTAGCTCTCATTCTGGATGAAAGTCCTGGAGCACCACACGGTAAATGATGAGTTAAAAAATATAAAATAGCAATCCAAGTAGTGATTTCCCTCCAGCTTTTGCACTAATAGAAGCAAATGTCTTGTGGGAAAAGTGTCATGGAATTTTGTTGGGAGACTATCATAATGTGAGCACACCAGTGTGCTAGATGCAAAGGCAGCTGTTAATTCTGGCATTCAGCAAGCTTTGAGTGCCTAGCTTTGCAGCCTTAGAGAGCATCTTGTAAAATAGTTTTTCATCATGAAATATCTGAAGGGTTTTTTTGTGTTTGTTACTGCATCACATGGCACTCAAATGGTTCCAATTTGGGTCATTGGACAGATTGGAGACCTCAGATCCATAGAACAAACATCTGTCACTTCAACTGCCTTGCTGATAGACAGCTGTAGGAGGTCATTTTCCATCACATGGCCAATGATTAGGAAATGAATCAAAATAGAGCTTGATGGTAAGATCTGCCGATGTTGGCTGACAAAAATAATGAAGACTATAAAAAAGAAGTCTGGGGTTTCTCACAACCCATCAGTGCCTTTCCTAGCCTAAATAATGAATATATCTCTCTTTTTCTGTTCTTGACTTTTCAATTCCATTTTTGGGCTATACAAGTTCTTATAATAATTCCTGTTTTGTTACCATTCTACAAGTCAAGTCCATGCAACTCCTAGTTATTTTTCTATTGATTCCTGCTTCTAAGGAATTTTGGGTTTTTTTTTTCACTCTTTTTCTGTATATCCCTGAGAGTAGTGTGATCCTACTTTCTGTGACTCATATTATTCATTTAATCTTGTTCACTGTTCTGTTCCTGACTTCTTGGAAACCTAGTCAATGCTTTTTCTTTCCTTTTTTATTGTTTCTTTTGTTTGTTTGCTTGTTTGTTTTTGTTTTCCTCCATGCTTCCTCATCATCCATATTCAAACATAGTCTACTAGCTCTGGATTTCAGCAAAAAGGTTAATTGCAGCAAAAGTTAGTTGCAATAGGAGCAATACTTGCACTACAAGAGCCTCTCGTTTTTGTAATAATGTGGTAGATACAAGGAATTGTTGTTCATTCACTTTACACACTATGTAGAACATTATTCAAAATAGATATGTTCTTTATTTAATGGCAAAATTCCCAAAATTTCCTCTGAACATATATAAATGTTACGTTTCAAATATGTATGTTTTTGCATGTATGTATGTGTTTACAAAATTATACAGATATTTAGCCCTGCTCTGACAACTGGACACACTTGAAATTCCTAGTCTTATTTCAGAATAATAAAGGACTAGTACTTATCTTTTTTTTGACCGTAGACATGTTAAGGAGAATAAGAAGAAAAAAATCCTCTCCTCCGATTCTTGTTATTCAGAAAGGTTAAACTGAGTAAACTGAAAGTTTCGAAATCACATGTACTTTAAAGCAGATATTGACACAGCATACTTTATCCTGAATAGCATAAACTTTACAAATTATAAGCCTATTTTAAGAAGTCTTAGAAGTGAAAGTATTAGGCTATAAGTTTAGCTGTTCCAGCCAAGGAACCCTGCAGTAACAACCCGTTGTGTGAACAATTTTTTTCCCTGCGGTCTCCATCTCTAAGGAATCTAGACAATATATTGTAACTGATGTAATATTACAGTTCAAGCAGTTCAAACAACCTTAGCAGAATTGATTCCTATTGTCTTCCTTGTCTGTAAAACACTCAAATTCTTCCTTTAGCACCTGTGCCTCTCTTCAGGGTTTTAAGGCAGACCAAATAGTATGACACTTATGTTTTATTCCACACCAGAAACTGAAGTTATTGTTTTCAGTCAACTTTTTACATTCTGTTCTTTAATAAATCCACTGAAAACAGTCATTTTTTATGCACTGAACAAGTTATTTATCTTCTATGCAACAGCAAAAACCGTCTCAAAAAATCCTATCTGAAGGTTGCATTGAGTCAGATCGTGCTTTATCAAGGGAGAATATGAATTAGATTCTAGTCACAGTAGAGGCAAACAGCTTTTAGGAGGTCTTTTTTTTTTTTTTTTTTTTTGAATATAGTGGCTAGCAATGCAGTTGTAATGGCGCCAGATATATCAATAAACAAATATGTTTAATGGGATATTTCCCCACTAGAGTATGTATGTGGAATACAGGTTCTTCTTTTGGAAAACAAAGCATTATTTTCATTCATCCTTTCTCCTTGGGATAGAGAAAGCAAAATCCAAGAATGAAATGTTAATAAGAAAATAAGAACTGATAACACTAGAAACAATAACGCTTTTCCTCTGAATTAAAAAAAAAAAAACCTCACAATCTGAAAAGAAATATATTTTACATATTTTTTGACCTAGAAACATGACCATTCATTTCTGATTTCTGTCCAAAGGTAGTGGGAGTTATTTCTTACTGTAAATCATATTTGTATTACTTATACATGGATTTTCCATGGATGCATGGGGAAACAATGAAGTATGAGTAGACCTTAATACAGTGTGTAGCTGTACTTCCTGATCCTCCATTCCTGAGAGAAAAATCCCCAGGGGATGAAATTGATCTGAGAGTTTGGTCTCAAGCAGGGGATTACGATTGGATGTCTGTAGAATCTCTACAGTTTCAGAAATCTCCATCCTATATCTGGGAGTTGATTAATTTGCACCTGTGTGCTAGGCTTAGCAGGAAATAAATACCAGGGGTCTTAGTGGGGCTCAGAAACTTCAGTTTGGTCATATTGACTGTAAGTGGGTAAGGCTGGCTAAGCAGGAGGATGCCAAATTCACGTCTTAAATTTCTGAAATTCCCCTGCTGCAGCAGAGCAATTTCACTGCTAAGTTTAATCACTGCCCTGCTGGATATCCCATGAAAAGCAAAGGAAAATAAAATGTTAAGCAATTGAATTTCTATGAGATCAAATATTTTTTTTCCTGAACAACTTACTGAAAAAAAAACAAAAGACAAAGTTGTTACACTTCTGTTCAATTTTCCAGTAAAAGTTAAAAATGTAAAATTCCATGGAAACATTACTTTCTAGGCATTGGTCATTTTTTCCTGGGTGAATCCATCAGAGCATGGCAATCCATTCAAATGGATATTTCTATGAAGAAAACATTAGAGAAAATCACCTTATAATGGTAATCTGAAGTGAAAAGGAGGTGGGATGGAAGGAAAAAAAAAAACTGCTTAAACCTACTGTCCATTCTTGAGCAGGAAGTTAAAGGAAATCATGGGTAGCCTGGGAGTGTGTAATATTCTTTTCTGCAAATTAATTAAAAGGCTATCCATCATTCTAGTTACTACTGTTAACAGTGCATGACAAAGCTGCTGGATTTATGATGTGATGTCAAATAGTGTGGTACAAAAACAAAAACAAAAAAAGAACAGAAGAAAAAAGAGCCTTTGCTCATCTTGGTTCAGGATAGATGGAATAGGTTGTTTCTCATCTTTCCTTTTACATTTTATTATTCACATTGGCATTAATAATATGTATTTATTTGTGATGAAGTTGTACTATATGTCCTTTTACCAACCTGAACTCTGTTACACATAAGCAGAAAGAGACAGGTTTTATTCTCAAGAGTTTATGATTCAAAGCAAGAGGTGGTTTTAGTAATTGCAGCAAAGTGATTTTCTTTCATCTTGCTTGTTTTGGGTACACGAGGGTTCACAGCAGGTTATAGTTCTGAGCTACAAACAGAAATCAAATTCAGCTTCTTGTTCAAATATTTTCATCCACATGTGACAAAGCAACAACAATGTGAATCTCCAAACTACCTAGAAATCTTCCAATATGGATAGCAATCTTCATTGAATGATCTGCCTAGCTTTTGAAAATTTATCCAGACTCTGTTCCATCTGTTATTACTATGATTCAAAGGTGTGATGCTCACATATTGTAGGAGGAAGCTGTGATCAACATTTCTGATTGCTTAAAATAAGTGTACATGCCCTAATTAAAAGTTATCATAAGTGAGGAGGTGTATATTGGCTGTGCTATATTTTCTTCAGCCTAAAATAGAATCATAGAATCAAAATAGGCTTTTACTAAGTGAAAACTATTAAAAACCAAACCATAATAAGCTATAACAGAATTGTTTACTTTTCACTGACACAATTGATTGACCATGGCAAATTGTTGAAAACCAACCAGCTATGCATGTAGATAATCAAGTGCATAATGATCAGGAGCAAGTGATGAGGAGTCAGTAAAACATATATGCTTAGAAATAAATGGCCTGTAATGACTCATATATGTACGGTATTTTAATCATAAGGATTATGAGTAGGATGTCACAACACCTGGCAATCAGAAAGATAGCAGAGATAAGATGCATTGATCTTTCTTTGATGGACCATTCACAGTGATGAACTTTGTACAGCTTGCTGTAGCTTGGAGTGAATAAGTGATTTCACTGGTCAGTTGTC
>VZSG01000122.1:1265738-1279959 GCA_013398315.1 Nothoprocta pentlandii
TTCCTAAGAAATTAGTAAAATTTCCTTAAACCAGCATTTTATGCTGTAGCATAAAACCCAAAAAACCTGGCAAGTTTTCTCGTAGTCACATTTCTCCACCTTCCACCTCATTTGAAAAGATGCACTTGAACTTGTCCCAGGAATTAAGAATCATTTTGAATACAGACTGTAGTAAAAGTAGTCTGTAAGTTTGATGGATCTCAAGAGCAGTGAGAAATTCACCTTTTATGTGCCAAGATAAAAAGTATTTTCTCCCCAATAATCATTAAATTCAACAGAAGATAGTTGCATTGTACTTTTGAATATACACTGCTTTTCTTCACAAAAAGCTTTCCAGAAATAATCACAGACATTACTGAAGTAATAAGTGCCAAACATGTTATTTCCAGCCAAAAAGAGGAGCAATCAGCTTTTTTTTTTTTTAAAAAAAAAAAAATTTTTATTATTTTTTGTCATGAAACATCTGCAGGCAATGCAGATACTTCTTGAGGTGCCAGAGCAACATGGCAGGCTGAGGCTGATGCTTTACTTGAGGGACTGGCATTCACATCAGCTCCTATCTGCACCTAATGATTGTTTTAATAATTATCACGTCATAAACGAAGAGAGGACAGAATGCAATCTATTCTGACTACTCTCCAGCACCTACAGATCGTGGCTTTCTAAGGAAAGGCTCAGTGAAGAGAAGCAGGCAACACAACAGTGTTGACAGCTACTGTATTCAATTGACAGCTAGTGAAATCTACCAACTTAGGAATTGTAGGAACTTCTCCTTATAGGATGCATCCTCTATGCAGGATCCAGTACTCCTGGACCACATTTGGTATGAAACATTCCTTGGTCTGTTACCATTATATGCTACAGCCGTTCCGATGACCGAGTAACAAGAGACTGCAGCGCAGCAGGTCTCTATAATGGCTGATGCAAGAGCCAAGTTTTGAGTGAAAGCAGTAACTGTTAGTACCAAAGAACCATGAAATCCTGAGTTTCATGCTGGGAGGAAACAAAAAGTCTCCTTTAGCACACATGTTTACAAAGGTACAATCACTTGAAAATGTGAGAAGAGTTTGGGATACACTTTGATCCTATTGTGCTCTGGAAAAATAAACCATTATGTACAAATTCTTGTAAATAAACAAAATGATGTTGAGCATGTAGCTAATCCATACTTCCCCTTTCTCATTCACCTGAAACAAACCAAAAGCCCTAAAAGTTTACTCATTGCATCCAGAGGAAAGCACAATGATGTAGCCACAATATTTTATTCAGGCTGGGTGGGGAAAAAGTTCTGGATTTCTCTGGAAAGTAGATTTTGCGCGCACACACACACACACACACACACACACACATATATATGAGAAAGAGATTAGTCCATACTTCTGGTCAGTAGATCTTCCCACTTATAATGAATACAATGTAGTCAATGAAGATAAAGTAATAATGTCGATCAACTCTAGAATTTTTAGATATTTTTATCAAGTGATTTCCTATTCATAACATTTAATACTCTTTTCCATTGCAGTCTTCCTTCTGACTGATTTGTCAGCTAAAATAAATTAGATTTTGGTGGATTAATGTTGTTAGGTTTGTGAACAGCAACCACATCAAGCCATGTCTGAACCTAAATTATTTCTACTTTCACTAGGCAAGGGAAATCCAAACACTTTGAGGAGAGTTATTAAGAAGAGCAATCAAATAAAATATATGATCAATGGTGTCAAATCCTTAGAGTGAACATCTTTGCTTTAATCACTTGAAAATGGGATGTGGTCCTGAAGATTCCTCTGAATTAAAAACTTGTTTTTCCTCTGCTAGATGTCAGCCCTAGGTTAGTTATTGCATTCTTCTGGAGTCTAATAGCAACATAGTATTGAGCAGAATCAATGTCTCAATGAATCACTATATATAGTGATTGCCCTAGTTAATTGCTCTTTTAAAATTAAATATTTTTCTTTACAGTAAAAACACTAAGCAAAGATGACTAAATAGCAACTTTGTTTATAAACTTTGTTTGATTTTTTTTCTACTGATTACCTCCTATAGCCCATGTACTTTTTATAAACACAAATACTTGATATTTTCTTATGGGGGACCAAACAGACAAAAGAATTATTAAAAATGATATTGACACTATAACTAGATGTAAAACCATATACATTGTTTATGAAACATCATCTGCATTTAAGAGGTTATTGCTACTGACTTCTTTGGCATTACCGCTTATTCATCCACCTCTGGTTGACTTTCAACTAAATTAAACAAAAAAAAAAAAAAAAAAAAAAAAAAAAAAAAAAAAAAAAAAAAAAAAAAAAAAAAAAAAAAAAAAAAAAAAAGTGTGTTATTTTGGACCATGAGAAATCAAATGAAAAGCTTATCAGATCAGCTATTTGCTACTCAGACAAAGAAATGATAACTTCGCCGTGTGTTAAAAATATCTTAAAACACATCAGCTGTTTTGTCAGAAGAATAAATAGCTAACAGTAATATTGGAATTAGCTTAATTCACTTCTTCCAATCTTCAGAATTTAAGAATAATTGTATCCACATTCATATAGAATATCTCATATATTGATCTGAAAGCTCTGTAAGTAAAGCTCCATATTGTCACATCTATACTGTGAGAGTAGTGATGCTCTCTAAGCCTTAGTCCTCTGATGTCCAGGGCAGAGGTCTTACAATAGTAGAACATCAGAGTAAATTAGATGAATAGATTACATTCTGTCTTTTACACCTATAGCACATACATAAATTTTCCTGCTAACATTGTTTCAGGAGTTTGCTCCCAGGATCTGGCAAAGTAGCAAGCCTATGTTTATCAGTGTTTTGCATATGGGAAATAAAGCAGAACAAATGCAGTGACTTGCCCCAAGCTAGGTAAAAGACAGGAACAGAGCGTCCTGCCTTTAGGCAATGTTACTGTCCATCTTCATAAGTTTATGTTTAATTTATAGCAACTGGGCCTAAAAAGTCAATTTTCATGTCTCTCTGTAGAATTTATTAAGAAGTGTTGGTTGCTTTGTACTCTTTCAGTTATAAAAAGTGAAATAAACATTATCAAATCCTACTTTTTTCTTTTTTTTTTTGAGTAGCCAGAATATGTTGAACAAAGTGTTTTAAAGTTTTCATACCATTTTCACCAGCATCCAAATCTACCATAGAAAAAGTTGTTTCTAACCATAATATTATTATTCAGAAATTTAGAGGTGTTTACATATTTTAACCTCCAGATTGCAGATACAGCTTTAAAAATTCTGCTGTACATCATTGGAAAGCTATGTATCTTAATTAAACTTGGCAGCCAGGATGTTTATTCTATCTACTTTAGGCTACTTTTGAAAGTTAATTCAAGTGTCTTTCAGAAGACCCAAACTCCTTGACTAGCTCAATGCCAAGAGATACATGTAAAACCATGTGAAAGAATTTTCATGAATTATTTTTCATGACCTAGACCCCTTAGGGGTTATAAACAAGAGCATATATGCAGTATTATTTGCATGCAGAATTTTGTCCATGGAAATGGATAATAATCCATATTCCTGAATCCTGTATGTGGAATTGCTCTATTTGTTGAGTTGTAAAGGATCGTGTCTGCAAATTTAAAGGAAATTTTCTGAATAACAGAGCATTTTGGTTACAAGACACTACGAAGTTTAAAACTATAAAGTAATTTTCACAATTAAGTACTGGTTTGTGATATGCAAGCTAAAATTTCTTTCCCATAACTTATTTTGCCTAGTTGGCTTGGCATATACTTGCAAGCTACATTAAGTTTCAGAACATATTACACAGAGAAATACTGGACCCTTTAGTTTTGAGCATTTTCAGTTAGTGCAAAAAACCTGAAAATCTTGCAGAAAACTTTCCAAACTTCACATTTATATGAAAAATAATAAAGTCTTTCCTCTCTCTGTCATCTGCACTTTGACAGGTTGTGAATATAAGACTAACCTAAGCCATTACACACTACTCTGCTGGAATGAGGTGCTAGAGTTACAGAGCTCCTGTGTTTCAGGATGAGTTGCTCATCAGTTGAAATTAGTGTTAACATAATAAGCTAGTTATTGCTGGTATGTTGGAAAAAAAAAAAAGTATAATAGAGCAACTACAGTAGGAGTCAAACTACTGCAGACTAGCACTGAAAGAGCAGTAGTAGCCTGCAGCAAGAATCAAAGTAATTACATCTTTCATGGGAAGAAAGCAGTTGAATTCAGATTTCTTGTATCACATCACAGCAGCAAAGTCAGATGAAAGGAATATAACCAATCCGCTGAACTTTTTCTTCTACAAGAGACATGTCTTCTCCTATTTAAGTGCACATAGGAGCAAACATGCCTTATGCCTCCCAAATCCAGATAGCATAACTTTTAGTACTAGAAGCTGCCAATATCCAGACCTAGATTTGCGGTTTGGGACTTGGTTTGAATACAGCTTTGCTGAAATATTGTGCCTAGTTCTGGTGTCTAAACTTAAAATAAATAAAATAAAATAAAATAAAATAAAATAAAATAAAATAAAATAAATAATAAAAAGAAGTCATTTCTGAGATATTCTATAACATTCTCTCTCATTCTTGAACATATGCCTTACAGACGAGATCACAGTACTTAATCTAATTCAGAAAGAAAAATTTTGATTATCTGTAAGTATCTGTGCAGGAAAAGATGATTCCATGGCATAAAAACCAGGAGCATAATAAAATTCAGCAGATAATAATTAAAATTAGATTAACTATGACCAAGATTGGTTGCAGAAGGGTGGCAGATGAATAAGCTGGCCTGAGGAGGAGTAGTGGGGAATGTTCTTCCTAGGAGGTGGCTAGTTTGTCACACCTGGAAGAATCCAGTGCCTACTTGGTCTACTTTTTGAAGATAGTTCACACATAACTGTAAATATTTAATTAAGGGGAAAAATAGATTTTGGGTATCTAAATTAAAACCAGGAAGCAAATCAGCTTCTTTTGTTCCCCTGGTGTCTTCACTGAAGAAGACCTCTGGGTCAGATGGTAAAACATCTGCTCATTCATTAGTAGAGGTCGAACCAGAGGGTTCGTTTGTAATAATAAAGGTTATCAGCAAGAATCCTTTCCCCCTCACCCTATATATTCCTCTCTTTCCTTTTCCCTTCACCCTATATGTTCTTCTCTTAACATCAGAGAGCCCTTAGTTCATCAAGTGGTTTAAACAGCATTTCAGTCTACTTTATGGATGTGGTAAGATTCAACTCACTGAGTTTTTTCAAGCTCCTTTTTGCTGCTATAGGCTCTGGTAATGGCTTTGGGGAAGCCCTGTTCTCCAAAGGTCAATGTTGGCATAAGTCACTGCTTTCCCTACAGCATCCCAGCCTGACCTTCTTTTTTTTTTATAGCAATCCTATCCTGGAGAAATTTGTGCCGGGAGAAAGGGGATAAAGAATTTCCCTTTGATAAGTTACTCCGTACATGTTTGAAAAAATATCTACTGAATGGGTTTGGGAGAAACATGACCAAACACCCTGTTGCAAACACATTAGAAATGACATGGAAATGTCTGTGATGTAGCTAATAGGACTGGAGAAAAACAAAACCTTATATTTCCCATAAAATAAAACTTTTCCCATAAAATAAAACAGTTCTCATCTTATCTACTGCCCTTTGACTTTCAGCAGTAGGGAGAGATTATTCACCTTAAGGCTGGGAATGTTGGTAGTGGTGGGATTATCAGCATAAAAAGAAAATAGTGGCAGGAATGTGTATTTTTTGCAGCGCTCTGTGGTTACTGAGGGAACCACGACCTGTGGCAATTTAGATCACATCCAAAGGTGGTTATAATAATTTCCTCAGTGTCAGAGACTGGTCAAAACATAATGTTAAAAAAACAGTTACTTATATCTGTTCCTTGTAAGTCTTCTCTCTCTGCCTGTAAGAATACAGAAAGAAATCTAGTCAACAAACCACACCCCAGGTAGGTAGTGGATTTAGATATTGCAATACTTTGTTTCAGTTAAAGAACAACTAAGAATTATAATAAAAAAAAAAAAAAAAAAAAAAAAAAAAAAAAAAAAAAAAAAAAAAAAACAAGAGTTTCCTTAGGAAGTATGGTATTAGAGAGTAAGGGAGTTAAAACAGCAAAGTATTTATTGCTGTATTTTTTCCACTAAATACATATAGGCCTGTGCGAAAGACAGTCTCTAGTCCTAGAGACTACTGAAAGGTCATCCTCTCCCTCCAACAGCTTTTTTTTTTTTTTTTTTTTCACTAAAAATCTGTACAGAAGGTAAATTTTGAATATATTTTCAATCTGAAGGTTGTATATTTGGAACTATTTAGCTCATTGCGTGTGAGCTATGTATATTTCTTTTATATCTTTTCAACATATTTGGACTTTTTTAGACATCTTTTAATCTTGAATGTTTTGGGGTTTTTTTCCCCTTTTTGTTTCTTTTTTTCTGTTTACTGTTTTCTATCTTCTTCAAGAATGACCTTCCATATAGCAAATATATACTTGATATTCACTTTTTATATATAAATATATAAATTTCTATATAGATGCACCTGCTGGAAATTCTAGAATAAGACAAAGAGCAGGAAAAGAATTTAAGGGAAATACTTAACACATGACTGCATGAAAACACACAAACAAACAAAAAACTACAAACTCTTAAAGTCTTCTGCGATTCTATGATTAAATGAGTCTTAAACTCATAATATAAAACAACTGCAACTACTTGCATGAAATTTTAACATCTTGACTGTCAGCCGTAATGTTATGCAATTATCTCATCTCTACTCTTTCTTTAAAAGTATTGTTGGTGGGTTAGCTTGAGTCAGAAACGACTCACTTGTAACTTTGGGCAGGTAAAATCTATGAAATACAGATGACACATGAAATACAGATGACTGATCTCTAACGGTTGGACCTACTACATGGAAGCAGGAAGGCTACAGTCTTGTTGTTGCTGGAGCAGCAAATACCATCAGTTCAACAGATGGTATATGGACACTTCCCAGAATGAGAGCTTTAATAATTGGGCAAAGATATATAACAGCAGTGTGACTGCAAAATATAAGGAAATGGTAGATACACGAGAAATGTATAGGAGGAAGCAAATAAATAAAACGTAGGATAATGTGAGACACAATTTACAGGAAATGGTCAAATATGTATAAAAAAGGAGAAGAGCTCAGCCTGGATTTCTGCTGCTGAGTAGCTGGACTTTGTTATACTGTTTGATGAATAATACATAGCTTTATGCTTATTCTTGGAGAAACAAAGGATTCTGAGTAATGAAGCCAGCACAAAGTGAAGCTATATGTCTGGGTAAGACAGAGTAAATAAGTACTTAGAAGAGATGTAGTTAGAAATTGGAGCAGCTAATTGTGATCAATGGAGAATAAGCTGCATGAGAGAACAGCACGCATGAATTCCTGGACGGGTGCCTGTGGCTACAAGGGGAAGAAGATTTTGGGAAGGAGATGAGAATCTGGCATATTTCGATGGTTACTTGTTTTTTTTTTTTTGCGATTTGTAGTTGACTGACATGAGCAGAAAGACAATGTGGAATATGTCTATTATTTATATTGAACCACATAAAACTGACATTTTGTAAGTGAACATGACACAAAATGAAGCAATCATGTTAGCATAGCCAGAGAAATCTATGTGAATGTCATCTATAAGGCTGGCATTGGGATAGAAGAAGTTAAATGGTTCCATATGACCACAACACTTTTCACTGTCAGGCTTTTCTTACAGAACCTATCATTTTATTATTTTTTAATTAGGCTGTTTTAACTTATTCATGATTGTTATTAAATTTACAATACTTTTTGGTTCTTAAATAATTCCTGTATTTTACCCTGAGGCAAGTTTTTTTTAGCCTCTGGCACTTAAACTCAAAGACTTCCTGTTCAACTGCAATAACTATGCAATCTGACTTGAAACAGAAGAATAAATACATGGCACCTAACAGGGCAGGAACCCAACAGTGTTACAATTTAATAAGGTAGCCATTCACCTCAGGAAAATTGTATAACAGTTTGTCATTCATCAGTGAAGAAGCTTTACTCCATGCTGAACAACTCACTGGGGTCTCTTTGTACTATCTAGTGAAATCTAACTTAAATACCCTTGCTAGGGGAACAATTCTGTATGGTCTTCTCCACTGGGAGAGGCTGTTTCACAAGACGGTTCAAATATTTCCTGAAAGTGAACCCACAAAGCTTTCTCTTTTACTTTAAACTATTTTTAACTAGCTTCATCTAGTTCTTTGACTAGATAGGAATCCTAAGTTCAACTAACCAGTATTATATTATTATACCCAGCAATCCTTTTTTTTTTTTTTAATTTCATTTTTTTCCTTTTGCTTTCTACAGTAGAAATGCAATAGGAATGCATTGGTCCTAGATTAAGACTCAAGAATTAGCAACAAGAATAAAACATCACTTTTTTTACTCCTCTCATTTCTTCTCATCAAAAGAAAGAAAAGTAAAAAAAAAAAGGAGTGTGTTCTATGGAGTGCTTTGTTACCAAAAGTGTGGCTGAAGGCACTTCTTCCTCTTTATTTTTTTTTTTTTTAATAATTAGCCTGTTGTGATAGTGAAAAACCTCAAAGAAGTTAGTGTGATATAGAGCACAAGGTGGTAATGATTCCAATGATCCCTAGTTAGCACAGAAAGCTCTGTCTTCTGTCTAAAGGTTATTAATGTGAGACAAAAATTCCTTAGTTATAAGAGCAGATTTGCAGATCACAGCTCTCCTTCTACAGCATTAGATTTTCATGCTGTTATTGCAGCTTCATCCCACTTATACCACAGCACTTTCAGCTTTCATAGTAAGCCAGAGGAGAAAACAGAAAACAGAAATGGAAACAGCTTTTCTCGTTATGAGAATTTAAAAGTTGTGAGGGCACTGATGGCCTGATGCTGCTCAAAACTTCTTATAAAAAAGTTTTTCCATGAATAATGTGCACAGGCACATTCCCAGGGCCCCCAGCTAAGCGATGCAGTATGGTTCATGGTCACATATCAGAAGTCTACTGCTTTAATAAGGAGAGCATCTGGATGGAATTCAACACCATAATAATGACACCTGAATTCAAATACTTGCATGGCAACGTCTACAGAACATCTAGGTGTCTCAGCTTCCATAGTATTCCATGAAGATCTAATCAGTACAGCCAGAGGTTTCTTGAAAGCTATCAAATTTACTCTGAGGTAGTACCCTGAGCTATTTTCATGCAAATGTACCAGTGGTATATTTAATACCTTATACTATTCTTGTTCCTTTATAAAAGGTACAGTGAATTCCTGAATATCTGCAATGTTTCAAGCCTTCATAAACAATGAGAATGGAAGGAACAGTCAGCTCTTTATTGTTGTTCTTTGGCAGTTACTGTTTCCTCTAATGTTCTTCCTTAACAGAAAAAAGAGCTTTCTACTCTGCTTTTTGTCTTTACCTATTTGGCAAATGTTTCTCAAGGAATACAGTCCTGTTAAGGCTGAAGCAAGTGTCACTTGGCAGAGCTTTAGGATTTATGTGTATTTGCCCTGTGCCACAGACAAGCAGGGAAAGACTTGGGTTCAACTTACTATTTTTTTTTCCTAGCAGGTGTTCTTGTGTATTATTGAGTTAGTTATTTCAGACCAGATTCTTAAAATGTCTTAGCAATCACAGAAGTAAGCCATGAGCATGCCTACTCTGGGATATCACTCAAATGCCCAATTCAAATTATTTATTTGTGTTTCTTATCCTCTACCAAGCGTGAATTAAGTTCCTTTGGGTAAGAATGAGTTTGCCAGTACCCATTGCAATCAAATTATAGGGATGCCTAGTTTAGTCTAGAAGAAAAGCTGTAAGACAGGAGTGTTTCTGTGATACTGTGTCTTCCTTGTCTCTTTGCATTCATCAGGTGGGAATTCATATCTATCATATCCTTTCACATATAAGCTTCTAGAAAACCCTTCAAGCCTAAAAAAAGATTCATTCATTTCTTTTAAATAGCCAGATATGTTGTTATAATTTAGAGGCTGGACGACTAATCCAGAACATGACACACTTGTTTAAGCCTCTCTTCAGGCGCACAATTTTCAAATTCCCAGTTTCCTCTTTCCACAGGTTTAAAAGTATTAATAGATAATTATATCATTTTGTAATGTAAAACTGTTTCCAAACTACTTTCCTTTCCTGTGACATTGTAAGCTGAACACTTCCTGAGCTTCAATGAATTTTATGCTTGCACAATCTTTGTGATGTAAAACATTCAAAGCTATTTTTATGAGTACTACATGAGACAGATTAAATGTTTTTTTGCTTGAGATCACACAAACCTGTAGCTTAGCCAGGAATGAACCTGTTCTTTTAAGTCCTGAAATGTCATTATCCACTTAAGGATCCTTCCTCTTTTTCAGGAACAGGGTCCTATTCCGAAGACTCAAATGGGATCAAGAGAGCAGAGAAGGAAAAGGATGGATTCATTTCAATTACATCAGGCTAGGTTAAATGATTAGGCTACACTTTGAGGGAGTTCCTTTAAATGCACTGCTGGAATCAGTGTTGTAATGCTGATGTAACTTTTACATTTGCTTTCCAAAGCTTTCATTTAGTCATTTGTCAATCAGCTTGGAGAGCTTTTCATCCCTCTCAAGTCTTTTTATTTATTTTTTTCTTTTCTTTTCTTGCCCTTGCAGAAACAATTGTTAGAACCAGAGAGATAAAGTTCCACTAGCAGAAAAGAAGTGTTTTCCTGTGGGCAATGTCAGTGCTAATATGAGATGTCCAAAGCAGATGCTGGTTGCTTCAGGCTGCTTGATGATATTTTTTTAGTGCTTGATAGTGTATCATGGGTATTGGGTAAACTGTGTTCATGCAGATACATTTCAAGAAGATTTGAGGTTGATAACAATATCATTGCAAAATTTATGCACTCTCTTAAAATTGCACAGTAATAACCCCACTTTATGCACAAGGCTTTCAACAGGGCAGCAGTTGAAAGAGCCATGCTTTTTAAAACAGGTGAAGCATAAAGAAGCATAAATATTGCACATTGACTCCCCAAAAGATCATGCATGACTGCACACTTTGCAATTGCCCTTCGCTTGCTATGGGGTCAGCCTTGCAAACACGAGCATGGGACCATCAGTGCTACCAATGTGCCTCTGATATGCTATACTTAGCAGCGCAGGAAAAAGCACGTGTGACAATTAGTGCAGGATTCAAACTAGAAAAGGCTGGAGGAAAACTACCCAAGTGTAAGGCAGGTGACACAGCAGGCTTGTTATCTGCATTAAAGTCGTTATTTGTGCAAAATAAACAAGTGAGGTTTCAAAGCAGGAGGTAAAGAAAGCATGTGCTACACAAGTGTGTGCAACAAGTAATGCGCTGTGCTGCAGGGAGTTGCCATGGAGACCAGTAGATGGTTTCTGTAAAGCAAGTGAAAATGCAGTGAGACCTGAATCCAAGGTGCTTTCCATGAGAAACCTCGGCTCCCACCGAATTTAAGGCAAGTCGAGGTCTGTCCGTATTCATGGCAGAAGTGGTCTAGCATCTGGCAAGACCAGGCTTAGGTTGACAGCATTTGTTAGTAGCATGGGAGCACTGGTGGTGTGTTGTCTCCAGAGAAAACCCCATCCCAGGGAGGGAAGAAGGAGCTGATTATTGCTAAACCAGAATGACACCTATGCAGCCGTTCCTCTGAGTAAATTACATAGCCTTTTTATTAAACTCTTACCTCAGCTAATTTGGCTGGTGAGTCATGAGGCCTATATCCTCTTATTCTCAGCTCTCATAAAACCTTGTCTTGCCACAACAGCGAGTAGTAACTGAATAGCTTCTGCCTTCCTCATCACTACAATTATGGCTGGAGTAAGGAATAATGAAAAGGAGAGGCTTCCTCTGCACAGCTGAGTAAGGATTTGAAAGCTCCATCCTGCGTTTCCTCACAGTCATTCCAAATAAACCAGTGGTGTTAACTGTGGAGAAGCTTTGCAGATTGGTGTGCTGGGTTTAAGTACCTATTTGAAAGCCAAAGACTGGAATCCTGGACCTCCTGAAGTGAAATGGGAGACCAACACACAGTACAGCAGGGCTCAGTTTCCCTTATAATATGTGAAGCGTAACCTGTAAAGATGATGATTTCATGGCCACCAGTCCTCACTAAGGATTTCAGGGCACTGCATAATTCCAGGCTTTCTTTTGTGCTGAAATGTCACATTTACCATGAACCATCCAACCTTGGGCTATGCAGAAATCGACTGCCCATAGAGCACTCTCAGTACAGGATTACAGGACTCAAATGTATGTGTGAGCATAGAGTGAGGGTGGCTGGACACTGGGAATGGAACAATGAGGAACAGAGAGTGAATTCATTTATCAATCTAGATATCTTAGCAAAAGATGGGATATCTGTATCAATAATGAATACTATCTTAAGTGATATATTCAACTATTTTCTATCTTTAAAATAAGGTGGTCTTAACACTTTACTTTTACTCTTCAGTGCCTCCATGCAGTCTTAGCTATGTGGTTATTTTTACCATGCTCAGACCTTATTCATTGGGCAATCTGGACAGTGGCTGAAAAGTCCTGATGCCATCACATGGAAGCTGAACTGGCTGCTAGAAAACTTCTGGAGCACTGCAGTTTCCAGATGAAATATTGAAGCTGACCTCACTATTCCCTATATCCAT
Organism: Nothoprocta pentlandii; assembly: GCA_013398315.1. NCBI lineage: Eukaryota > Metazoa > Chordata > Aves > Tinamiformes > Tinamidae > Nothoprocta > Nothoprocta pentlandii. The sequence continues at coordinate 1,278,400 of VZSG01000122.1, forward strand.
TATATTAAACTCCCATTACAACTGAAGAATGCATTTTGATAACAACTATAATCAAGCATTTGTTCATTTTCAGTAGTATGCGTTTTCAGTTGTGAGAATTAACCTATTTCCATGAAACTGAATTAGCATAGCTAAAGTAGTTGCTTTAGCAGTTAACAAACCCTAAAAATTATCATGCTATTGCTTCAGTGTTTACTCAATACTCCATTTCTCCTCAATGCATCATGTATCGGGCTACTTTAGGAAAGTCCATATTTTGATGACACAGTCCATGAAGCCAATTTTCATCACCACTAAAAAGAATCACACTAAGCTTGACTTTATATTTTAAATATAAAAATGCATTGTATGAAAAGAGAATGAGAACATCTCCCTTACACCTTTCTTAGTTGCATCCATCCAGTCCAAATAGGAAAAGAAGCTGGAATAACATGTAGTAAAATGAAGGGACCTCTCAACTAATGGTATTATGTGGAAATTATTACAGTAATTCTGGTATATCACGTGGTGAAGTTGCTAGTGGAAAAAAAAAAGGAAGAATTTGCCTAAAATGTAGTGCTGTGTATCCAGTAGAAAATAGGTACATCCAAGTTACCTTTAAGTCAATAAAGACCACAAGTTAACCATAGCAGGGAGTTCATGGAGTTACAAAGCCTCTTGAAAAACAACACAAACTTTCCTGCTCTGTGTTCCAACACTTTCATAGATGTGGGTTTCTGAAATAAATAAATATGTAAATATATAAAAATATATGAAAATATATAAATATACATATAAATATATAAATATTTACATATATAAATATGTGTTTGTTCTCGAAATAAATGCTACGTGTGCAGTCAAGACATATATTACAAGCAGTGAGACTGCGTGTCATAGGGAAATTGGATTACAACCCAAATTAATTAAAAAAACTTAGACTGAGGAATGCATTACTTTATTTAGTTTGTTGTTTTTTTTTTCCCCATGGGATAAAATAACTTAATGTTCTTCCAATTAAAGAGTTTCACACATAACATAAAAACTTTCATGCCTTTGAGAAAGCTACAGGAAAAATTAGAGTGAGTGTTTCCCAGCAGAGAGAGCAGGAGAACAAAGTCAGGATGTCTGAATGTTCATAGGACTATCTGCATTTTGAAAGAGATTTTCTGTGTCTTGTACTGAACAGCTGTTTTTGCTGTTTCCTCCTTGTCCCACCCCATATTTTCACCTCATGATCACATCTCCTTCCTCTGCCCTTTTACTGCCTATATTATTTCTACTCTTTATTCCCTCTGTCCTCTCTTCCCATCCTCTCTCCTCAGCTTCTTCCCCCACAAAACATAATATTATCTATCATTTTACTGCTTACTTGACTTGCTTTATTGTCCCATGGATGCCTGGCCTGTCTGCAAACTCCCATGAGGAGAGAATGGTTTTAACTCCTGCCCCTTAGGCTTGATGTTAATAAAAACAATTCATGAGACATTCAGTTAGTCTCTACGCCTTACAAAAATTAATTAGCATTGGTTGGGATCCTCTCCTCTCCTCTCCTCTCCTCTCCTCTCCTCTCCTCTCCTC
>VZSG01000122.1:1280000-1301812 GCA_013398315.1 Nothoprocta pentlandii
CCTCTCCTCTCCTCTCCTCTCCTCTCCTCTCCTCTCCTCTCCTCTCCTCCTCCAGTCTTCCTGCAGATTCCTCTTCCCAAGCCAGTCAGGCTGTATGCATGTTCTGCATCCAAACACATTACTTTTTGGAAACTAACTGCATTCATTTGTTTGTGCCACCCTCTCTTTCCTCCAGTTCTTTAGCCTTAATGGCAAACATAGTAAAAAATAGGGATTCCCATTCCTTGTTCTTTGTACAGCAGAGATGTGGACTTTGCAGCAGGATCTTCTTAAACTGAGTGTTCCGATATACCAAATAAATAGAACACAAAGAGTCTTTTACAGCCCCCCCAAAAAAATTCACGCTACAAGAAAACATATTTTTCATTCTGAATATACAGAATTAAATTGTTATTTTGTCAGTCAAGGTTGCAGTTGACTTATCAAGAGTCAGCTGGACTTTGACTCTATAACCTTGCTCTATAAATTGAAATTTCTTTTTTCCACAGGAAACAGATAACTCTGCTGACCATAGACAGTACAGTCCTAACAGGGAAAAATATAGATTGCAAACAAGATATCTACTTTTTTAATTCTATCTCATCTAGATAATTATTTAGTTAGGCTGATAATTTGTCGATACATTTTTGAAAATGATTGAATTCATCTTTTTTTATTGCTGAGCTGCTAAATTCATGTCCATAAGTTTAAATGCAGGAAGGTAATGGTGCTAATTATTTTTAAAATTGTTATTAAATCATATATAATGTAATAATAAATAATAAGAGGTAATTGTCAGCAACATCCATTGAGTAGGTTATACACAAAGCATAGGAAATGCAAATCCAATAAACAAAGGGATTTCTTCAGAGTGTATTAGAAAAAGGAGAAAGAATAAATATAGAAGCAGAGGGCCAGAAAACAGTTTCTTACACACCCTTTGTTACTTTGAATGCAGAGAGCAGCCATAGCATAAGCTGTTTTGGTGCCTGCCTATTTCCAAATTGACTAAAGCAGTAAGATTCAATCTTTGTGCTTTCAGTCATTCAAATTACCATCTGCAGTAAGGGCAAAAGTTTCTCCTGAAGATTTTCTATATATGGAGATTAAGAGAGAGGTAAGGATTAACTGACTTTAGCATTAGTGGCAAATAAAATTCACTCTAGGCCACTATTTTTCCTCTGAAGTCCTTGCTCTACATACATCTCAAACTACAGAGCTGCGATCCAGTATTTTGTCTTTAGACTTATTAGCAACCCAAAATATGACTCGCCAGCTATGCCTCACTGACAGATATTTTCAGAAAGCTTTTCATTAAAGTGGAATGGGACAAATTCACTATTCAGTGACAGCAAGGTACAACCAGCCTCTATCATTGGAGTTATTCCATATCTATGCTGAAAAAAACAGAACAGAATTTGGCCCATTATCTTTAGGATTAATGCTTGAATGACATAGCTACGATAGATCTGTCAGGTTTTCCTGCTAATGTAATTATATTTCATTGTATTATGAATATTATTAATTAAGATTCCATTTGCAGGTGATCTAATCAGTCAATGTATGCCTTTGAAGAATGAAATATTGCCCTACTAGAAATGGGATATTTAAGCTGACTTGTAGAAATCTATTTTTGTTCCTTTTCATTCCAGTATTTCTATTTCTGACTTCAGTGCCTCAACATTTGGCAGGAAGTTATTAGACTGTGTGAGGTGTACCTTGATAAAAGAAACAAGTAGAAACAAGTAGAAACAAGTGTGAAAATTGCAAGATTTCCTCTGAAAATAATAGCTCTCTATTTTATCTCCCATTAAAACAACTTTTCTGATAAGCAAAAAAAAAAAAAAAATCCACTTTCATTTCATGATCAACTGAGTTCTCACAAATTTTAGTGATATGCGGATTTGATTCTAGAACACATTTATGAGAAGTTTTTTATTTATGCAATAGTAATAACAAAGGGTCACAAATTCATGACTAATCATAAACATGTGAAAGACCTTTCCTCCTCCTCTGCCAGTGTTTCCACACTTCTTGCTTTGTGTTAAGACATAATTTGTTGATTAAATTAACATTTTCTATAGGCATGTTCATGGAAAGAGCAGCAAGGGTTATTATGATCTTAAAGCAGTCTCCTTGGCATTTTACAAGGCAAGCATAAATTGCATTTCATATGTCAGAGTTTCCACTTCCCTTGAGGGCCTTCAATGAGAAAAATGCTAACTTAAGCAAAAGAAAATGAAGTGTCTGTATTTTCGGTATGCTATTGCAAGAGGAAAGCAACTAGAGGTAGAAGGGATATTTAGAAATAAATGACATATTTTCACTCTGTTTGAGAAGCCTTGAACTTTGCAGACTCTGAACTGGGATATCCCTTGAACTGAGATATGAATTTGTCGTGTTTCCAAGATGTCGAAACAAATTGACTAATCAGTTTATCAAAACTGATGAAAGAGTTTATCAGTCAAGTATTTCAAGGTCATTAAGATCATTATCTATATAAATATTCATACAAAGAAAGCAAAATTACGTCATCATTATTGTTTGCTTATTAGAAAAACAGAGACAAAGCCCCATCACTGGAAAAGATAGCTGTATATATATTCAAGATATTTAAATGTTTAATATTCAATATTTAAAACAGAAATATTGTATTTCAGACACTGACCTTTTAATGGTTTCATCATCCTGTGGTTAAAATGCTCATTTCTTTCTGTTTCCACAGCATGGAAAGTGGAGTCTGAATGAGTTGAAGGCATTGGGATTTTCCCTCAACTATGAACATGCTTATGCCACAAAATAAATTAAAATGCAGAGACCCTGAAGCTAAAGATGACCTGAGATGAGTGGCACAGTACAGCACAACAGCATCAGGAGGTGTTCACCAAGGTCCCCAGACACTAATGTCCACATGTGTGTGAGGTAACAAGCTCTGCCTTTCAGCTCCTATTACCATAATGCCCAAAACATCCAGATATAGCTATATTTCTGTATCAATCTATAAGTACTAGCTTGGCTTTCTCTGGCTCATTTTCTATAGGATGATGTAGCTATAAATGAATCTTATTGAGTATCATGCATTTGTTTACCTTTCCCCATCTAATTTCTCATGCTTCTTGAGTGTGCCTATGCTCCATGTGGAGCACACCTGAGATCATCTGAAAGTCGGACATGCCATACATCTAAGATGGATGATTTGCAGCAGTCCAGCTAAATTTGGAGCTAGGCTTTAATGATTTATCTATAGGGCTAAGTAAGACTGCAAGTTTAAATCTACTGCTACATCTTCCTTGTTTCCACTGTGGGATAAACATCAGAAAAGCAGACGGAGGATGAAGAACTCCCAGACCACACTGCTCTTGTCACAGAACAGCCAGTCCTAGCTAGTACTACACTTCTACAGCATGATATCCTTCGAGTAGAGGCTTGCTTTCTATATTCCATTTTTATTCTCTAATATAGAAGTTGGGTCATACAACACAATTCTCCCAGGTGGATGAGAGTCAGAATTGTTCAGGAGGATGATGAAAATCCCAAAGGAGAACGTAGAGCCTCTTCTGGAAGAACAAATCTTATGTTGAAGAGCCACATAAAGAATATAGTACCAGTTCTATAAGAAATTACTTCTGCTGCAATAACTTCGTCCATTCAGACTTTGGACATTCATCTTTTACTAACTTAAATAAAGATCACTTTCACTTCTTTAAGCTTCGCTGGGCCAGACTGCAATTACCTAGAAAGGGGGCATGGGATGTGAGGCCAAGAAGGTTTACAGAAATAGAATTGAAATTTTGTCAGATCTATAAACAGCTGGGACAACTTAATTCCTAGAAAAAGTTTTTGCTCTTGCTCCCTTATTTTTAAATAAACAAATAAATAAATTCCAATGACTGGGATTAACTGGCAAACTGTTAATATAGATTGAAATGCCACCTTACTATATAGATGAAAGTAGGGGAGCTCCAGCTTGGTCTTACTTGGAGATACTTTTCAGGTGTCAGTTTTCCTCATGTTTAATAGAATTAGTTATAATTTTTGAAAAATTACTTTCCTTGACATTCCTTTCCTCATTACCAGAAGAGATTTGTAGTTTTAAAATAAAACAAAAAACTCCACCAACTTTCATATAAAGACCTCTTAAATCAGTGTGAAATAAAGAAACAAAAAAATAAAAATAAATACAAACAAGAGAGAGTATAAATTTCTCACTGCAATTGATGGCAAAAGCTCACCCTCCTCATTAAAATCCAATCCTCTTAATGTCAAAATGGAAATCCGTTATTAGAATTAATACTACACAAAATTGTTCTTCCAAGCTCATAGGACCAGAGCCACCTGACTACTACAGTATTAGCAGGCTTCATTGCTTTTTAACCTCTACTAGTTTCATTTCAACATGAATTACAAGTGATTTATATCAATACCGCATAATTGGATATTCTCCAGTATGTTAACAACAAACAACCCTTTTTTAATAAGAGTTATAACTTTTCATTTTCGTAAGCCATTTCAAATAATTTAATCTTGCTAAGTGGTGACTAAGAGAACAGGATAACATTCTGCAAAATGTCTAGACCAGAGGAAAGAGAAATTTTAGGCCCTTCAGGAGAATATAGCTAAAAGTATCGGAATTATATTAAGACTAGAGAAACTGGTGGCCTGATCCTTTAAACACCCACCAGCTGATATCACACTTGCTATTTTGAGAGCCCCTAATTAATTCCTATCTCTGTTTGTTGATAACACTCATCAGATATTTATAGAGTACCATCTTTTCCTTGTTCATTGCTAAGTGAAGTGATGTTAATGGACTAGTTTCAGTAGCAAATGGGACTCAGTACTAAATGTTTACAGAAGTTATTAGGCCATCCAGTAGCCTAAGAAGAACTGATTCTGAAATACGTCATTCTGTATAGTAATCTTCTAAGAGAAGTGTGAAAGTCTGAGAATTGAGAATCTGCTAAAAGAACTTGCCTTGGAAAAAAGCTTGGTGCAGATTTTTTCAATTTGAAAATCTTCCTATCTTAAGGTAGGTGTCTACATCTTCCAGACCAGTTGCAGACCAGTGGGACCCTTCATCCAGTTTCTGGTTCATTTTTATGACCTTTTTATCACAGTGTAACCTGGGAACATGCTGCTGATTGGATGAATTTTCCTGGCAATCGCAGCAGATCGCTGTGTCACTAGTTTTCTGAGTTGCCTTACAAAGAGATAGATGGTTACATAGTTACCCAGAGGAAATGACTAGAGGTTTCCTCCACTTCCATGAAAAAGATAGCATTCAGGAGAAGCACCACGAAAATTAATCTAGTTTGCAATCCAGTTCTCATCTGGGTCTAAGGAATAAGCCATGGGAGGTCGTCTGCAAAGATCAACTTGCAAAATATTTCACTCTAGCAGGAGTCCGTTGCTGGATGCCATTTTTTCAGTCTTTTCTCAGATACAAAGAGAGAGTGAGCAGTGAAGAATGTTTTAGTGCAGACAGTGTTTGATTTATGCACTTATGGTCAAATGGATGGGGTATTTGCAGTAGAAATATTTATGTGACCGGTAGTGGGATCTCACATCAGAAGTATGTTTAAGACCTGCTTTAACAGATGTGTGGAGAGCAGAGTTTAGGCAGAAGACTACCAATTGTAGACAAATAAAGAAAGTAGTATCATCTCCATTTACCATTTACTGGGGGAGCACCATACCAAAGAGTTGAAATGAGTTACAGAAATGAAAGATTAGATCTTACAGAAGTTCCTGGCTTCTAATGAAACCTCAGACTGATGATTTAAATCCTCCTCAAGATAGCTTTTTTTATTTCTTTCTTTCTTTTTTTTTTTTTTTTTTTATATATCTGAATTATGCTAACTGAAAAGAGAGTGAGCAGTTCTCTTCCAGGGACTGCTTGTCTTCTTCTTTTGGGGAAATTTTAACTTTCTCTTTTCCTCTTTTCAGCTGTACTTCATCTTTCTTCTTCTTCACTTACATCTGTTCCTACCTAAATCCTTCACACTGCATTTAGAACCAAATAAAGCATTAATATGTTCATCTGTGTGAAATGTTCTCTTAACTATTACCTCTGGCAGTCATTTAGTTGAATCTGATAGAGGGAATACATTGACATTGTTAAGGTTAATGACCCAATGATTAACAATACACAGTTTGTAGCTCAATGCTTCCAGTCATTGTTTCACTGAGTAATGTGAGCAACTACATGCATATTATGCTACAGTACCTGGAATGGAGTCTTTCCTTTCACATAATAGATGATGTAAAAGAAATCCCCTCATGCCCGCGAGTACTTTCAAAAGATGGACAAAGTTTTATGCTTACTAAAAATGTGAGGTACTTCATTGAGCTCATAGATCATACTATATTATTCTTGATTAGCTCATAGAGTCAATTGCCCTATAATTTGTGTCTCATTGCATATAGCAAATTATCCATAATTGAAAAAAAAAAAAAGGAAAAAAAAAAACAATAACTCATAAATATTTTTAACTAAAGCAGTAGTGCTATACAGGATCATCTACAGCAAAGATCTGATCTGGATGGATTATCCCATCCAGAGGGACCTGGACAGACTGGACAACTGGGCAGAGAGAAACTTCATGAAGTTCAACAAAGTTCAGGATCCTGCTCTTGGTGGGGAATAGTCCCAGACACCAGTACAGGCTGGGGACTGACCTTCTGGAGAGCAACCCCACAGAGAAGGACATGTTGGATGACAAGTTGACCATGAGGCAGCAGTGTGCCCTCGTGGCCAAGAAGGCCAATGGGATCCTGGGGTGCATTAAGAGCATCTCCAGCAGGTCGAGGTGATCATCCCCCTCTACACAGCCCTGGTAAGGCCACATCTGGAGACTGTGTCCAGTTCTGGGCTCCCCAGGACAAGAGGGATGTGGAGCTGCTGGAGAGAGTCTAGGTGACCCTGCGTGTGCAGAGGTGTTGAACTAGATGACCTCTGAGGTCCCTTGCAACCTTAAGGATTCTATAATTCTATGGATTAATGATGAATATAAATGCATTTTTATCATATAAACCAAAGTGTGCAATATGACTTTTATGCTGCATTTATGCTGACCAGGAGAGGATAGTTATATTTGGCACCGACCAATTAGGAGGAGCAACACTTGGTCTCATAGACGATCATCTAGAGCAAACTTGCTATATCAAAAAATCCAAACTATGAGAGTTTCCAATGTTTCAATGAGTGCACTAAGAAGCTGAGTTGTTTTGACTGGTACTACACATATGTATTTACCATACTTTGGAAGAAGGATATGTCTTAATAAAAATAGGTGCGTCTAAAATATGATTTCTTCTTGAATATCATCTTCCATATATATTTTTTATGGTTAACGTTTATGTAATTAATGAGAGTAATGTCACCCAGTTGTCAGAAAAAAAAAATGGCACTTCCTCTCTCCAGTTTATAACATTACTGTGAGAGCACTGATGCCTGAAAATAGAATAACTACATGAGACACAGTTATACTGTTTCAGCTCTACTATTCTCACTTGAGGGTTTAAAATAATTTATAAATATTAAGTAATTAACTGTGACGTAGAGCATCTCTCTTTTGTTATTACCACTGCCATTATTAAAGTATTTTGTAGGTTTGCTGTTCACACTTGGACATTCTTGTACTGAATAATTTTCAGATTAGTATTAGGCATAGCACAACCAATTGGTACATAGCACAACCAAATATATAGACAATGGTAAGTTTTACCACGGAAAAACTTCTTAGTCACATCTGTCATGAAGTCATTATGTCAGATTAGCGACTACCTTTTATTTTTATTTAATTATTACAAATTAAGGGGTGAATTGAGTCCTAATCAACTTGCAACCTGGCAGTCATACCTGGTTTCTATATTTAAGCACTGAAATGAGTGTTTTGATTTTCAGAAGGGCTCTGCAGAAGCATGTTCTGTTTAATTAATGGAAAAGGTGTTTACACTATCTGAAACTTTTAATAGTAATTAGTGTGATTAAATGAGAATTGAGGAATCTTTATTAATAATTAAATTTAAAATCATGAACCTATAGCCCAGATCCTCCTTCTCATTTACACTGGACACCTGCAGCAAGTTATATAAACTGTAAATTATAGACCAGAGCCAAACAGGTTACATATTAGTTTCAAGGAGCCCATCTCAGAGGAAGATCTCTGAGATAAGCCTGTTTTCTCAGCTATCCACATGAGCATATTTCATATAGTACTCATCTTTCACTCACATGGGTTCATGTAATGCAGATATTTAGAGACACAAGCAGTTAGGAGTGTTTTGTGAATGGAGACTTGGGCAGTTAATGTTTGTTTAGATCCCCCTGAAGTGCAATGCTGTGTATACTGCACTGGGTAAATGGGTGTCTCTACACTTTCAAAACCTGATACTGGAACTGGTCATTTACTTAACATTAGAAACAGAAAATACATGCTAATCCACGCCAGACATTTCACATCAAGTGGAGAGAATTTCATTAAAAACACTGCTCTCTCTCACAATGCAGAGAGGATGAAAGGCTACAACTTAAAGGCATGGATCAAAGAAAAGGTACGAGGGACAGTCTTTTGTCCATGCTTGATATGCAGCAGATGCAGCTCAGATAATGGCAGCAAAATATACTAAAGATGTAGCTGTTAAGGGCTAATGCCTTTTGATAAATTCCAATGTTTTCTGCTGAGGTCATATTTAAAATTCTGTGTACCAGGTCATTTTTTATCTTTAAAATAATTAAAAAAAAAAAAAAAAATGTACAACCTAGCAAAGAAAAGTGGTTTTCAGACTTCAGATTCCGGTTCAAGGCATCATAGACGACTGGAACAGACTAGGTTGTTTGTTTGTTTAACAACAAGTTAAACAACTAGGTGATTTAACAACAACAACCAAATACTTTATTCTAAGGATTAATGAATTCTTTGTTAAGTATTATGGATAGCTTCTGCACTGTACACATTTTCAGATGCAAGCAATCCTAAGTCTTATGAAATGAAGGAATGTATTTGATTCCTTAAAAAGCCAAATATAGGCATTTTGATGTATATACAAAATCTTAATATGAATTTTAATCCTGTTTACTGAAGTTCCTATTTCCTCTTTACAATATGTGAGTTATATAATTAAATGTTTTATAGAACATGGTGGTAGTACCTTAAATTACCACAGAGCTTCAATATTCCCAGTTTAATCTATTTGGCAGTGATTCACAATGTTGTTTCAGTAATACATATTTCAGTCACGATGAAGTCATCATATAAACTAGAAGGATTTTGAGGAGATCTTTTTTTTTTTCTCTCTGTGTTGCAGAATACTTTTTCTATTCCCTCTGCGTTTTGCTTGAATGCAAGCATTCAATACAGTTAAAGCTGGAGGATGCACAAGCAGGTTTCTCAATGTTTTGTTCTTACACCTCCTTCTTTCCATAACATTATGGAAACGGACCACCTGAGTCCGTTTTTTGACCACCCGAGTCATGTTTTGCTGGTTTTGAAATGACTTCTTAGTGACTTTTCATTGGCTCTGTAACTGCACAGCACTTATAACATCACCCTATTCATGAATATACAGTTCATTCAGTGTATGATTGATTATCATACATAAAGTAAAGATTACCTTTATTTTCAAGATGGGAGACTTTGCGTGCATTCTGAAAGGCTGTGTGTTAAGGAAGGTAGGAATATAAGAAACCTCCTGTGACGCTTAGTTCCTTGTAATATTTATCTCAACATCAGTTGCCTTTACAAGAACCATTTCTTTATTTATTTATCAATCTTCTTAACTTCTTTACTTTTTACCATTCTTGTGATTAAAAACAGTCTGCTCTTACCCCTAAATGTGATCACAACCCAGCGACCACCATTTGGGTTTTTTTTTTTTTTTAAATCAGCCTTATCTATCAACCTAAATGCATTTTACTTCTTCCTCAGCATTTACACCACTGCTATTTCCAGACATCCGTTGTCCCCCAGATTAGCTATTTTATGCTAGGCTAGCCAAGCCAAGATATTCAATTTCCTCTTGTTAGTTGTCCTTTCCTTTCCTCTGGGGAACTCAGGGGCCGATCTGGATCACTTCTAGCCTGAATTCTTCAACAGCCAGGATAGGACAATTTTCTAAATGAGGCCTCACTGGTGCTTTGAACAATGTCATTAATACCTGCTTATAAAAACTCTCTGCCCTCCCATGGAAAACAGGCAGTATGAAAGAGTGACTCGTCTCACATTTTGTGCATATCCTTTAGGATGACGTGAATGTGTTCTAGACTAATGTTCTCTCTAATGTTCTCTGATGAATAAGTCTAGAGTGACTACCTTGTAGGTAGACATCTGAATCCTACGCTGAAGTTTTAGATGACGAATTTCAATGAGTCTAATTCTGTCACACAGTCGGGTTGTTGCACTTTGTTCTCTTTTCCAGGTCTTTCTGTGTATTATTCTGGTCTTTCATATCTTAATTCTGATGTGCATTGCAATCCTACTTTTCATACCAAGATTATTAATGATTAATAATTAAATAAAATCAGTTCAAGGTGTTCCTTTGGAAAGTGCACTGCTACTCTAGACTAAGATGACCTATTTCTTTTAATTTCTTCTGGCATATATTCTCATGTATGAAACAAAATTTCATTTTTAACAGTGTTTACTGCGTAGAAACTCTTCCCAAGGAATTCCAAGTTTATTTTTAATTTCAATAGAAACTTTTGCATCTCAATATTATTTTTTCAATATTTACATCCAAAAGGGAGTCTTTAAAGGAAAGAGAAGTATTAAGAAATCCAATGGTCTGTCTGTGTGTAAAATGAGAAAATATCTCTTTTGTATAATGATGCAAATAGGTAATTGCAATTAAACTTCATAAAGAAATTAATAATCTCAAACATCTAAGAAAAAAGCACATACAAATCCTAGAGAACTGTGAGTCACTCTCCTGTGGAACATTACCTAATCAGCAACAGTCCTGATAATAAAAGGTGAGATAAATTTTCTTTTATGCATACCCACATTATCAGATGGGGAAGTAGATATTACACCAAACATCAAAGCAGGGAACAATTTTTGGACTGTAAAGGAAAGCACCTTCAGTAATAACTGTTGCTTTTGATGGTGCTTAAAGTAAAAAACCTGCTGCTGAAACAGATAGAAAATACTGGCTAGGATTTTTTTATTGCACATACTCCATTTCTGTTAATAAGCTATAAGAATTTGGCTTTCCAGATAAAAAATAATTAACTATTTTTAAATGGATTATCTATTCTTAGAAGTTAAACTCAGCAGCCTTCCTGCTTAGGTTTCATTATGGCAATTAAAATGTTTATAGGTCATTCAGAAGTTCTGCCTGATCAGATCAAATTGTCACCCCACCATGGTTCAGATACTTCTATAGATACTTTTCCTTTGGAATCATTATCAGAACTTAGCCTGGAGGTATAAATCTATAGTATTGACTCATTTTCTTAGACCTATCTGAAAACCCTGGTTCAGGACTTGGGGACCACACTGTTAAGCTCAGGAAAGACTATACGGAAAAATCCTATCAACAGTTACAATTAAAAGTTCATATCTGATATCACAAAGAATACAGTGGACACATGGACAGTTTTTGAGTACATCAGTATGCGTGGCAAATACTAGATTTCCAATTCATCTTTAGCCAGCTCGTGGCAATGCTGAGGAGATAAAGAGCATTTTCTTTAGCTATTGGGGATTGAAATCCAGCTACATTAGTACCAGCTGAACTACTGGGTTTCGTTAGTAGACTGGCTTAGTAGAGTGGGCCACAGAACTAGTTTCACTAACTGATTCTAACTGCTCAGTAATGGGACAAGTAGAAATCCCCCTAACATATAGATAATGGGGGACTAATATAGGTGGGGTACTACAGATAAAATGCCAAACAGCTGACTTGGAGGAACGTGGGGATGCATTCTTCATGCATCTATCACTACTACTACTTTTTGTGATAGGAGCTCACTCCTACATGGCCTTTTACATTTCAACTTTGGAATACAATGCTGAGGCTTAAATAAATAAATACCGATATATCAAGTAGAAAGAGAAACTTACCATCAGGGGATCCAATACTTTTCACTTCCAGATCAGGAATAAAGCTATGAGAGAAAAAAAAAAAAAAAAAAAAAAAAGTTAGAGGGACATTCAGCTTTACAGAAGATAAACAGGACAATAATGTCCCTACAGGCAACAACTATGACAATAACAAGAAGTAAAAAATATATAGTACAAACAATATAGAAATGTCTTTGTTCTCTTTTAACAAAAGACATATTTTAACAGGGATCAGATACATATTTTAACAGGGATCAGATAGACTCAAAGGTTATTCAGCTGTGAATACCAGAAGATGGCAGCATGCTTGACTTCACATAGGGAAAACCCATAGCACTACAACTTGACCTTATTATCTTCTTTTGAAAACAACTTGAATAAAGTAAGGAATATTCCTTATTGGGAAGACAAGATGAGGTAAAGAAACAACCAGATAAATAGTAATAATAGTAGTAGTAGTGTCTCAGTTATGACAGAGGAAATCGAATCATATAGTAAAGATCAATTTAATCAGAGATCTGTCCATAACTGAAGTTGTTTCCTTAGCTGGCATAATTAAGGTGTACCAGCATCCTAAAAGCATCCTCCTGTGCTTTTGATTTCTGGACATCTCATCCAGGACTCTTTTGTAGCTCTGTGGGGTAAAATTAACTTTAAAAAACTGATCTAACATACCTTATGTGCTCCACTATTGCATTGTTTCCCCAAAGACTGAGCTCTTGCATCATATATGAAAGACTAAAGAATCAAAGGTTTTGCTATCTAAATAGGCAAGATAGACAGAGGATATCAGAGGACACAGAGGGGTGATTTGCCCATGAAACCACAACAGAAGACACAGTGAGCATAAATCTTCACCAACACTGTTCACAATTTATTTCATGACCAAGGATGACTGTTCCTGTGAAAGGACAGGAATTAGCACATTAACCATACCAATTATTAAAACAAACTAGCAAACAAAACCCATGAAATCTCAAAGCAGTAGATCAAGACTTCAATATCTGGAAGCATTTGGAAGCACTGTCATGTCAATACAGAGGGGCTTTTATTCTCAATTATGTTTTAAAAATGATGCTCTATCACAGGCAAAAAAAAATGAACACCAGTAAATATCTCTAAGAAACAGAAATGTTAATCATGGAAAATTAATTCTGTCTTCATCAGAGCAAGCAAAATGCCACTTTTACTTTATCAAGGCTGCATAAACAAATTAATTCTAAATGAGGCAACATCCTCCTGCCAGTTCTCTTGCAGGGCTCTGTTCTACCTTCTGCTGCTTTTGTTACACTGCTTGGAAATTTCCGTTCAGGAGGGAAGAAAAGATTTACTGCAATCTGGAAACTTCATACAGAAAAACAAATATGAGAACAGAGAAGAAACCTCATTGGCCTGAATGAGTCTTACCCAACTTTAGGGAATTAATTGAGGTACACAAGTTTAGAACCTTTTTAAGCCAGACTTTTTCTAGCTTTTCAAGGGACAACAAAATGACATTTCTTAAGTGGGAAAAAGATCTAGAGATATATCTATTGAGTATAGATGGTACCTAGGTTAACATATAACAATACCTCTTTGTAAAGGCCTAGAGTTGGATGGGTTGAAGCTAGGCCCTGTTGCATACAAAATAAAGTCCTAAATTGAGGGGAATGAGATGGAAAAGGGAATGTGCCTAGCTCAACACCAAAAGCTATAAGATGCTTCACACAGTCAAAATGGGAAGATGAGTACTTCACGATAAACTTTATTTAACTATTATTTTCTATGATATCATCTTTGTAGAAGATTTTGGGATCTTGCTACCTAACAGGCAAGACAGACAGGGATCTGAAGTCAGTATTTAGTATGAAATTTTTATAGTTTAAACTGCAAAGAAGAAATAATTATTATCTCTATTTTAGCAGATGACCCAGAAAGACAAATATTGAGCTGGGAATATGCAACAGACCTTCTGATTCACAGTTAGACACCTCACCCATATAAATACCTATTTCTTGAGTTGTCAGCTGCAAGCAGAAGGACAAAGTGAAGGAGTGGAGGTCAATGGAGGAGATTTCCTCAATTTCTTTCTCTTCTCACAGCTACAGAAAAATTCCTATCCTGGATTTTCACATCAGACCCATATTTTCTCTTTCCAATCATTTCTTTCTTTTTTTACCTTCTCACCTTCATTTTTCCCAGCTCCCTCTCTCTATATGGTTCATCCACAGTTGCATAGCAACAGCATGTTCCTTAAAAAAATTTACTAGATATAAGAGATTCAATTAAAAAAAAAAAAAAAAGAAAATCCTGTTGAATGAAGTCCTAACCATATTATAAAGCAACAATACTTTTTGACTAATTCTTTTAAAAGAATAACTAAGGAGGTGCGTGGGCTGAGGGGAAATAAGAGTCGAGAAGAATTAGCCTTTCTGACAATAATTTCCAGCTGCCCTTCTCTAGGCTCCTAGGGAAGGTCCTCTGAAGCCTTCCAAACATTTGGAAAGCACAAATAAAATTGTGGAATAAAAGAAGGAAACAAATGGAGGCCCAAATGGAGGCTAGATCATTGTTCAGGTTCTTAGCATGCAGAGGAAGAACTTTGTGTGACAAAAAAAGTAAGGAATGCTATGTTCAAGAGTTGAGAGTTAAATTTTCTTCCAATTCAGCAACCAAATGCATTATAGGACACAAAGGAATGTCTTTCCTGGACATAAAGTCTGTAACAGAAATGATTAGGTGCTGAGAGTGACTGGAAATCTTGGTCAATGTTATTTTTTTCATTCTAATCTTACCTGAGTCTATTGATTTAACTTCTCTAATTAACCCTTTCTTGTAAAGAAAAACAGTCTATTTCTATTTCAGAGAAGTTGTGTGATGAATGTTTATAAAAGTCTATCAGGGTAAAAGCAAGACTTAAGTACTTAAGTATTACATGAATGGGATGAGTTAAAGTAAAATCTAGAGAGATCCAAAGACAATCATTCTCTTTTACTGTTGGAAAGTTTGCCCAAGCGTTCACTTCACATGCAGTGGCCAGCAGTTAGATATTGGAGATGAGGTACAGATAGAGCTATTTGGTTGATCAAATAAACTCAAAAAAAAAAAAAGAAAAAAAAAAGATAGGAGTAGAATAAAAAAAGATAGGTTAGGGGTTGATAAGGATTTGCTCATAGTCTAAGGCAACACTGAAATTTGATGAGGAAAATAGGAATATATTGAGATGGGAGGAGACAAGTTTGGTGAATTTGATTAGAAATTGACTGTGAGCCAGCATAATGGTAATTCATTTTTAAAACATCTGAACATATTTGAAAGGTTCTGACGACATTTAAAGCTAAAATAAGACAGTAGAGGCAATAAAACCCCTCAATTAAAGATTTTCACAAGCAGGCAAAACTGCATCTTGATATGACTGATGATGATGATATGCAGCAGATACAGACAGCAGATACTTTACAGCAAATTCCTCCTAAATATCTTCACCTCCTTCACCTCCTGTCTAAGAATTGCCTCCTAGATGGATTTTTATCAACTGAACTTAGGCACATACCGTGTTTATAAAGATCATACTCTTCTCTGAAATGTACTTCAGTCATTAGATGTCCACATGTACTTTCACATCTGATTAGTGTTGCCCTTGTTTGCCAGATTCCAGTAACTACTCTATTAAATAAAGTCCTTCAAAGACTGCAGATAAATGGGATGCTGGTGTAGGGTGGGCAAATTACTACTCTAATAAAGTAATTTCTCCAGCTAACATGAACACTGATTAACCTACCTGTACTGTCCTGTAAAGAACTGCATACAGAACTACAGCTCTCTTTCCAGAGTAAGACAAACTAATCTCTCCTGATCTTTATCTTCTAGTAGCAGTGTAACAGTTCATTCAGCTACTTTGTCCTGTCTTTTTCATCTCACCTAAAGCAGCCAACAAAAACTATTTTAGGATGGCATTCACCTCCTGGGACTACTAAATCCATCCTCAATATCTATGAATTTGATATTGACAGATAAAATAGATTACTCTTCAGAGGTGACTATTGCTCTTCATTGACTGCAAAAACAGTCTACAAAATTAATTTAACCTATATACTGAAACCTTAGTTCATTTAATTACATCCATAGTGACTCTGTACAGTCTGTTATTTTACAGTATTTATGTCTTCATTCTATCATCAAATTTGTGAGCCATCTAGTCTTTTCACATTATGAATGCTTTTACATAAGTTATTTATCACATCCAATATGACACTTATTTCTAAGAGAATTCCCCTCTATACACACAGCACTGAAATTTAAGATAGCTCACAAATAAATAGCAAAAAAGCACCTAAAAAAAAAAAAAAAAGACATTTCTGTATCTTCTAGTAACTTTAATGGACGAACTCATAATTTTTACTCTGGTTTACTGGATCTTACTTTACTCTAGTTTAATGGAGAACCGGAGCAACAAACTGTTGGATGTGCATTCCTCTGTACAGAAAGTTGTGTTTAGAATAAATAACCACTGAACCACAGTAAAGGTGGAAGGACTTCCTATTCTTTCCCACTGATTCAAATGATTCAGCTGAAGCTGTAAGGATATGGGAGAACACTAGAACAGTTCTTGCAGAGCAGAAAAATGAGATCTAGATGATATATCTTCTGGGTATACATGATGTCATGGTTAACATCCACATCTAGCTCTGTAGAAAGTTTTAATTAAGACTGTGATCTGCTATTACATCAAATCAGCATACAAAATATATCACATGTGCATTCATGATGGACATGATATGTTCACAGGTCTTAATTCAAGTCAAATTGAATAGGTAAAAGATATGTGAACTACCCAATGAGCAGACAGCTAAAAAGGTGGATCCCAATCTTGAGGAGACATTTGGAGAGGACAAGCTCCGACTTTCTTTCAGGTAGGCTGCAAAAGCATCTTGTTATATTTTCAATGTATCTAGCCAACTTTTGTCTATCCAGCCATCAGTAAAGTGACTGCAGCATGCGTGAGAATATCTGCTCTCACTTTCAGTGTTGACAGTAGCAAAACAAATAATTCTGTTCAGGCTCTTTTGGGTGTCTGCATATGGCAGCTATTCAGATCTAGACTCTATGCGACTGCAATTTGACTGATGTTTCTAGCTGAGGAACACTGAAACGTGTTAAAGGGCACACCTGATAATATGCCATCACTGAATGAGAAAGAACAGATGTCTTTTTAAAGGCAATGTAATTCACAAGCATTAGGGAGGAACAAAGACCAAATTGTTGCTCAGAGAATGACAACCGCACAATGTCTTCTACTCAAAACTTTAATGAAGGTACCAGTCTAACCCATAAGAATCCTGATGCAAAATGAAATCTGCCTATTCCGACATCTGATTCCCTAAGAATAATCACCAGAATAACAAGTGGAGAGGCTACAACGGAATGGAACCAAGAGGTATTTCTGTTTCAAGCAACCGCCAAAATACCTATTTACCACTGAGACCAGAATAACTCTGAAGCAGCTGTTGTGCTCTTCTGGGTAAATAATATGTGTTAAAAAATGTATAAACATTTATGCATGTTTACCTTTGAGACATCAGCTTCTCTGAAGCAGGCATTTCCTTTGCTGCATACATAATACGTGTTTCACTTGAAAAAAACTGCCTAATCCATAAAGGGAGAAAAACCTATAGGGTATTGTAGATGTACAGAGCTGTATCTCTTGTAAATATAAAGGTAGTGGAGCCTTAGCATATAATAGAGTCTTATACCTTACCTTCAAAGTCTCTTGCAAGACACTCGAAGAATTGCTCTAAGTTTGGCAAATATTATCATCTAGTCATTTTAAGATGATGAAATAAAGCCCATAGCTTTGAAAACTATTCATGAAATGCATAGTTCATTTTGTATACATCCAATGTGAGCCAAAACCAGCAATAAGATAAAATGTCCTCAAGCAGTTGTGCTCCCTAAGGATTTAATATATCTTTCCATCACCATTAGCACACACACACTAATCATTCAGTCTTAGCTAGTAGTTGAGGCTCCCTGTGTATCCATGGAGAGTGAGAGATACCTCAAGAGTCTTCCATTCTATTTGTTATAGGTAACTTCTTACAAAGGAATAAATGACTTTACAGAGGTATTAGTCTTTTCCCATTTATTAGAGAAAAAGTCCAGAGAGTTATTATAAATCATATGCCTAAGTTCTGCTAACTGGACCTAAGCCACAGTCCCAGGGAGTAAAAAAGAGTCCTTCAACATATTAATATTTTGGGAGGAAGAAGTCCCTTCAGGAAATCTTGGTCTTTATTATTGAGCTACAGGATTTTCCAGAGAAAGGAAAAACTAACTACATACAAGGACTGAGCCCCTTTTCCCTTTCCTCTATGAGTGCAGATCTGACATAGCAATAATTTGACGTAGACAATATCACAATTGATTAACTGATCTAACAGTGGAGTCTGGGATAGCTGGTGGTAAACCACAACCCAGAAGATACCTGCATAGTCTGTGGCCATCCTTTGTCAAAGCTTTAAATACCTTTGAAGAAATTGAAGGTCAAGGAGAGTTGGGACATTAAAGTCTAAAACCCACTGGAGGGTCTGCAGTGTTCAAACTCTCTATCCAGAGGCAGTGGAAATCACCATTTAATCCTTAGTTAGTTGGGACAGAGAGGGAATGTGTTTGATGAAGCTAATAGTAGAGATCTACTTTCCTATGTTCAAGATAAGATTTTTTTCAGCACTACATTTTCAGTAACTTGAACCCAAACTGGAAACTGTAAATTAGTGATACTCCTTCTCCGTAAATTTAACAGTGAAGCTTGCTTAGTGCCTTGAGGCATTTTGGAAAGGTGCAGCTTCTGTAGACTTAGTGTGAACAGAAAGATATTAACATATTAAAAGATCATCACCGAAAGTAACCAAACAGGAATTCAATTCTTCTGAATAGTGAACATTCCTCCAGCTGATCAAGAAGTAAATGGTATCTGACCCTTCACATTGGTGGGACAAAGGAGATGGGATGCTAACACTAGCAGTTCTTCCTGGAATACAGTAATTCACATGGTGTTACTTGTTTTACCCCAATAAGACATGTCGGGAGAATCTTTCACTGTGTCTTTTTGTGAACCTGTTTAAGACCTGTAAATGTAAACAAGTGCTGTCTAAAACTGCTGTGGTGAGATAGAATTCAGTTTTCCTCAGCATCATCTCATCCAGTCTCCAAATTCTGATTAGTAAACAACCACAAGCTTAGTCATGTTAGCTAGAGGACTATCAATTGCCTTAATGGAAGTTAGGGGTGGTTTCTGCAATTCAATGGTGCAATGCAATGGTGTAGAAAAAGGTAAAAATGGTCTGAGGGTGCTATTCCTGGTAAAAAAGATATAATTAATTTGTATATCTAACTGTATATCTGTTGATTTCTTTCTGATATCTCCTGGCAATCATTTTATATTCCTAAGCTTTGTATTTAAAAATAACCCCTTTTACTATTTTACTAAAATATATTAATTTGTGTTTGTGAATTCTTCACACTCATAATCTCAACTCTGTTTCAGTCTTGATCTGAAATAAGAGAATATTGTGAATATGTGTTCTGCGGTAACAATGGAGTTAAAAAGAATGACATAAAAATTATTTTAATCAGAAACTTCCTTACTGAGGGAGAAATACAAACACATCTGTTATTCTTACTATTATCAGCTAAAGACCCAGAGGCTAGGTGATAGTTTACAAGATGAGTCCCTAGTTGTTATCTTGCATCTTGTTTTCCTGTTTTAATCCACTTTCACAAGCTGAACAATTTGATCAAGTGCTATTCACCATCCAGCATTCAACTCACTGCCAACATATCATTATACTCTGGAGAAAGACCTAATTGAGTCTCCGATTAATAATTAATGAAGCCTTAATTATTAATTGCTATGTTATTGATAAAATCATTATGAGAGGGCGTGACCTTTTTACCATTAATAGGCAAATCCTATGGCACATTTTTACACATCTCTTCGTTTTCAAGAAGGTGTCTTTCTTTTCTAATATGTATTGTATCAATTAAGGGGTAGTCTTACTAAATTAGTATCATTCTAACAGCATCACACACTCAGTATAAAACAGAATTATTGATGTACTAATCCATGCATGGGTATCTAGGTAATAAGTAAAAGAGTTTCTTATACCTTAATGATACTGACATCCAATTTAGGTACCATATTTTGTGGGGGGTTGCTTTGTATTATTCAAAACCTTTTATAAAATCTATCACTTTTCACAGGTCTTTCACAGTTGTTTTTTGTAAGTTTGTTTTTGCATGGGAGTAAATCCACTAAATAAAATCTGATTTTTTTAGAAAAGCAGAACATACACATCTCCTACTGAAAATCAGATCTGCGACTGCTTTCCACTACCTCCACAAGTCAGTGAGTCGGTCCTAGTTTAGTTATTTGTACCTACAGGTTCCCCACAAACGTTGTAACCTGGCGGGAAGCTCAATACAGATCAGAACACGTTTTACTGAGCCCAATGGCAGAATCACTGGCAATAGCTGTATTTGCTGCTATGGAGAAGCCATTTTAGATGATCTGATGATCTTCTCTTACACTTGTCACTGTATTTTTGCAATAGTCTTTGCACACAACAGCCTTTGTCACAATATATAGCTGTATGATCATAAAATGATAAAGGACAGACAGCTAAGAATACCAAGAAAAGGTGAAAATAGACAAGTAGAGATTACACCTGATCAGATGTGTCAGCTTGGAAAGCAGCACACCAGAGTAGTTATAGTAAGTGCTCACACATTAATTGGGTGCAAAAATGTATCAGGAAAAGTAAAGCTGAGAATTTTCATCTGAGAAACTTAGCTCCAGGGTTTCCAAGGGTTTGTTACCAGTTATCTTGTCTGTGCACTTCTAAATAGCATGTTCTCAAAATGAATTGCTAAATAGCTCCAGATTTATCCGCATTTCATTGTGCACTGTTTATAACTGGAAAAAATCCACTCAACCAATATGTTGGTTGCTGATAGCACTGATGCTTAGAAGATAGGCATGTATTAATATGGCATGTCAGCTGAAAACAAGAACCTTAAAATAATTTTTAAAGGAAATTGTATTATTGTTCCAAAATCTAAATCCAAAGAATCTTGGCAATAGCTGAGTTCTGAAATTCTGAAAGTATAATTTAATTTATATATTCAAACAAGAAGTAGAAATAATAGATCAAGAAATTAAAAGATCAAGAAATGAAAATTAGAAATGAAACCACTGTCAAATTAGTTTTAAATCTATAAAGAGCAGATAAAGAAACAACAACAAAAAAAGAGCAACTTTCTTTCCAAATAAGGCGTTTGTCAGCTAATTTTCTATGAAGTTGCCAGCAAATAGATAAGTGCTTCCACTGTTGAAATGGGTGCAGTGATTGCTGGTACATCTAAAGGAATTCATTTGTATTTGAAGTTGTTACAAAAATTGTATACTATGCCAAAATTTAGGGCCATTGACAGTCTCAGGCAAAGTGAGATTCTGAGATCTTTTTTAGCTGATGTAGTTTTGATTAGTTGGAGTTCAATAATTGTATTAGTCTTTTCAATTGCAGGATATGAAATTCTTGTTTAAAGTCAGAAGAGATAAAGCGGCCTGGAAGGGCAACAGGCTTCCACTGACACACAGATCTCATCTTCAGAGGTGTAAAGGAAACCTCTCAGCAGCTCAGATGCTAGCTACAATTTTCACTTAATGCTCTTTTTTTTTTTTTTTTTTTTTTTTTTTTTTTTTTTTTTTTTTTTTTTTTTTTTTTTTTT
>VZSG01000122.1:1303457-1357366 GCA_013398315.1 Nothoprocta pentlandii
CTTCCTCTAGCCCATTTACATCTCTTCCACTTGAGCCCTGCAGTTCATGGGGGGTCGCCTTAGCAGTAAAGACAGAGGCAAAGAAGGCATTTAGTAACTCTGCCTTCTCGGCATCCTCCGTCACCAAGGCCCCTTCCCCATTCAGCAGTGCACTAACATTTTCCCTTGTCTTCCTCTTGCTATTGACATACTTATAGAAACCCTTCCTGTTTTCCCTGAACTAGTTCATCCCAGAATTAAGGAAAAGAATAGTTTACTTATTATAAATATATACCAACTACTACTAAGTATATAACTAATAAATAATATAAATATTGTCTAGTCTTCTATTATTTTCCAGACTGTTTTTTTTTTTTCTTTTTTAGTGTTTATTTCTAAGCTCTGTTTACATCTCATTCTCATGTTCAGGAGCTGAAGGCTGGCTTAGCGTTGCAGTTCGGTGCCAATATTGCACAGGACAGGTGGAGATATATTTAGATTCAGGTTTGGCATTGTGATTGAGAGCCAGAATATTAATAGGATATCCAGGCCAAAGGAAATCAAAATAATCATTCCTATAAATTATTTTCTTATTCTAGGCACATCTAAGTTTTCCCTAGAGCCAAAGCCAAGCTCATGAGAATGCAGGCAGGACGAAAGAAGGTGAGGTACAAGGTGCTGACAATTACCTGGGTACTGTGCTAATTTGTATGGAAAACCTGAAGAATGTATTAAGTTGAGACTATGCTGCGTTTTTATAAGGCAGCTAAGTGTGAACACCCCTTACATTTTAGAAATCTGCCTTTCACCTCCCAAATAAAGCTGTGCCTTAAGGGAGTAGTTCCATCCCCAAAGAGAATAGCTCTTCACTAATCCTAATGTAGCATGATTACATTGACACAAAGCATAGACTACGTAATTGGTGGTGGTTTACTGTGAGCATCTGCTAAATATGCTGAGAAATAGCTGCAAACATTGAATGAACTCTCATATTGTCTGTGCAAAAAGTAGGAAGACTCTGAAATCTACAGACATCTTCCATTAGTAGGACATAATGGTTTCAGCTACTTGCATAAGATATACCCCTACTAGGGACAAGAACTTGAGTGGACATACATCATTCAGCTAGAGGCAGGAACTTCGTAAGAAGTAAATATTAGTACTTTTCCCAGTCTTCTTCTGTGGGTCTTTAGCACTGGAACTGCACTCTTGAATTTAGGAGAAAATTGAAAGCTCGTTTAATAAGATCCATTACCCTTAAGCAGTGCATTAGTTGTTATCACTGAAAAAGGATCTGAAAGAAAAAAGAACTCAAAGAATTTATCCAGTTTTATATCCATCCTGTTTCCTTAAATGAAAATGGTATTAGCGTAATTGAAGATAGTGTAAAGTACACAATATAAGACAGTTCGAAGTATGCAGATTTGGACGTTTTACAAGCTTGGTTTGAATTTAAAATGTCCACTGGAATGTTACAAGCGAAATTGCAAATTGTAGCCTGTTTATTTTAAAATCTGAGCCATATTGATGGAGATGAGAAGCTCTGCAGTGCAGGCTGAGTGTGTTTTAGATTTTGGGAACAGTTACGTTATGGCTGGAATCATGATATTGCTTCTTCCCCACCCTTTTGAAGAGTAGGAGTGAAAAAGATGCCTGTACTAAATCAGGTGCTATTTTCATACCTATTATTTTAGGTACAAAATACTCTCAGCATCTGATGATGAGACATGCTTTGGCTTCCAGAACATCAAAAGCATCCATCTATGGCAAACCTAAAAGAGGCAACAAATCTCTACAGCATATGCCACTAAACGAGTTTCATTTTTTGTAAAAGTTTAATTTTCTCCTTGAAAAGATAATGGCACTGTCCCCATCTTCCAACAGATAACCCTTGAGTCCCCAGCTCACCAGAAAGATAAGCATCCTCATTTTCATTGTTTTATATACGTACAAAATTATTCCCTAATTCCCTTACTTGTTTCCAAATCAAAGTTCTTCCTCCATCTTTTCTATACTAATCTCCCCTCTCAATCACTTCATTGCCTTTTGTTTTCTAATTAATTTCTTCTTCATACTATTCACTAGCATCAATCTTTTTTTTTTTTTTTTTTTTTTTTTTTTTTTTTTTTTTTTTTTTTTTTTTTTTTTTTTTTTTTTTTTTTTTTTCTGGATTTTGTGTCCCTCAGTAATTTGTCCCTGGAGGATTTTTCAGCAGGAATCTTAAGCTCAACATAAGGTCAGATTTCTTGTAAAATGCACAAAAACTTTTGCCTATTGTGACTTATCCAGCAAGTTAAATACAGAATCAAAGGTCTACAAGAAAATGAATTGAAAAAATGATTAATTTAAAAATGTGTGGTAGAAAAATTAGTGTCCAGTTGCTTCAGTTCTGATTAAGAATTATCTGTAACAGAGACTTTTAATCAAGAATTCCAACTCATTCACATATATATTACCTATAAAATGCTCATTTTCTTTGAAGAATCTATCTTTTTAAAAAAATAATTTCACAAAAAAAAAAAAAAAAAAAAAAAAAAAAAAAAAAAAAAAAAAGAACAAAATTCCCCGAAAGGAAAGAGGCTATTCCTTCCATTTCTGCCAATAAGCATCCTCTTGAAAGTGTTCATATGAGCTCTGACAGCAGAACTATTGAACCCAGAATGCCTCTAGTTTTGGCATGGGTTTTCCTGCCATACTGAATCTGATCCCACCTTCTGTAGCTGTTTTTTTTTGAAGAATGGCCCTACTAGCACAGCTTCCACAGGGGATGTCTAAACCATTTATTTGTAATAAGTTCAAAGCTGTGATGTCTAGATAGAGTTCCCTGGAAGATAAACACAAAAATACTTTTGGGCTTGGATCTTTCTCACCACAAATAAAACCCATAGACTTAGGCTAATAATATTTTACAGAATATGTTGGGGATAATTACATCAAAAAACATTATGTTTTCCAATGCTATAACAGTGGAGACCTCATAAGTTCTAAAAAATAATGGTTCAAAGTTGACAATATTGCTAGTAAAGCCCAAGTTTATGAGGATAAGGTTTAAATACGTTTTGGAAATGCAATAAATGTGCCACAAAGTGCCTCTGTAAGACATAGCAAATGTATATGTGCATATATTTATAATATAAATTAAATTTTATATCTCCTAAAATGTTTCAGTTATGGTGTCCCACATTATATTGGGCTGTACATGGTGGGCTGTAGTTAACAGGCAGGTATGTGGAAACACAGGTTTTATGTGTGATAAAGTTGTACAACTGTGGAGGTATTATCATTGTCACAAGTCTCAGATGCAGGTATCTGATGTGAAAAATGAGTTGCAGTTTCAAACACATAAATAAAAATTCTAATTGTGCATTATTCCACTAGTTGTACAGACGGAAATGGGTTTTGAAGTGCCCTCTCTGGATTTATTGCAGGAAATAAATAAATAAATATTTATACAATGTAAACAATTTACATCATTGTTCCATTTCTTCCCTTTTTTTTTTAATTAAATGTGTTCCAATTAAACTCTGATTGGATTGCTTCTACTAAAATAAAATAAAAAAGCCAAGTTCCAAATGTAATTAATTTGAGTGAGGTTTTTTTTTTTTTCTATTTTCCCACAGTTACAGGACACTGTCAGAGGAATTATTCATCTAGTATCTTGGTTATAAATCTTTCAAACTAACAAGGTCAAGAAAGAAGAAAAAAAAAAAGCTTTTGCTTCTCTATTAAGAAAATAATTCACACTCCTTCCTCCTGTGAAACACCAAATGTTTAACACACAAAGAATAGCAAATAGCAAAGCACAACAACTGAATTGCACAATTCCAGAGAAAAAGAGAGGAGCTTTAGGAAGTCAGAGAATTTTCTTTCGAGCAGTTCTGACATTTGCAGCTTCTGACTAGTAGCCATTGAGTTTCAGTTAGTCTAACATTATCTCAGAGAGAAAAACTGCAAGGGCTGGCACTGTGAACCCTTAAGTACCCTGAATTGCTGTTGATACCAGCAGGAATACCACACATTCCGCGGTGAAGGATACTCAGCTTTTTGAAAATTCAGGGACAGTGATATTTTAGCCCTTGGCTTTATAAAGGGAGACAGAAATAGCACCAGTGTTCAGCAGGTGTGAAAAAGTAAGCTAAGTGAAGAGTAACCTTTGGGTTAGCACTTGGAAATACATTAAAAAAAAAAGCAGAATTGGATGAAAAGTAAATGTGATGCTGGGGTGCTAACCATACTCTCTAAGTCTGTTCTTTGAAATGCATCAGTTGCCCTGAATATCAGTGTAGGAGCAACTCACCCCTTTGCCCTACAGCATGTCAGGTGTTTATCTTTCCTTCTAGTCTAGTCTAGTCTAGTCCTAAAGTACCCAACTTTTTGCTGGACAAACTGTTCCAACTGTTTGCTGGACAAAATCCAACAGTTAAAAAATTTACAAAGGAAATACACTTTAGTCCCTTGGAGCA
Organism: Nothoprocta pentlandii; assembly: GCA_013398315.1. Classification (NCBI taxonomy): domain Eukaryota; kingdom Metazoa; phylum Chordata; class Aves; order Tinamiformes; family Tinamidae; genus Nothoprocta; species Nothoprocta pentlandii. Next base: position 1,307,900 of record VZSG01000122.1, read on the forward strand.
GTGCAAAATTATACCTATGCTCTCTAAAAGCTAAGGGAAAAGCTTTTAGGGAAATATAAACAAAAGAGAAATATATAAACAAATATGAAACAAATATAAACAAGAGGGAAATGTAAAAAGGGAAATATAAAATAAAATATCTTCCATGAAAAAGAAGAGAAATGAGCATATTCAGAAGGAGAGTACATTTTGTATCAATCTTTGTAAGGAAATTCGCGGAGAGTGAACAGTGGTATTAATAAACCAGTATAGGAGAAAAAAATTAAGTATCTGAACCTGAATATCATGCATAAACACAATTTCAGGAATATTTATTTCAATGTATAATATTTTGAATGTAATGATTCTTTAATCTCAAGGATTGACACTTTGTATGATGTCAAAAATCAAATGCATATTATTCTACTTATATTCAAACATGCCGTTTTTCAAATACGTATTTCATAATTTTCACCATTAAAGACAAAAAACTAAGAAATTTCATTTTAAAAGAACTAATGGCTGGAGTAACTCATTGATAATATTAATTAACAGAAAAAAAAGTAAATTTTGAAAATCTTTTTTTTCCCATCACATTATCTTACCTTTTTAAACAAATAATGTGAAAAATATTCAAATTTCTCAAAGGTGGCTCTCCTGGTATATCTTTTCAAACAGTTCACAGAACTAAATCTGAAGTGACTTACAAACTTGCATTGTGCTGGATCAGTTTTTCCAATGCATTTCTAGGGAGCTCCTTGAGTGTAGCAAAGTCCCTCATTTTCTCTTTACTGCAGAAGGAAACATTAATGATAGTACTTCACTCCTTCTAAGAAATCCTATAGCAGACATCACAAATAGCTTTGGCAAAGAGTGCAAAATCTGATCTTCTTGAATTAGTTTTTTTTTTTCTCCTTTTTTTGCAAAGTAGATTTTTGCCATTGCCAAGTTTGTATACTAGGATTTTGCTATAGACTTTCCTTTTGTTTAGGTTTCAGATTAATAAGTGCTGCAGGTTTCTTGACATTTCTTGCCATCAGTCATTCTGTTGGAGATAACCCAGATGCAAATGATCCTGATCAATATGTCATAATTGATGTATATATAGCTCATGCTTATACCTTCTTTTTTTTTCTTCTTTTTTTGAATTTACACTTCCATCTGTAACTCCTTCCTCAGGGGGATGTGATTTCTGATATGACAGTTAGAAAAAAACACACATTTCTAGAAAATACTAGACATGCATCAGAACTGTTAATATCAGGCCCACTGCCTGCTATGAAGAGCTTAGGACTTTCACATCTTGCAAGTATTGACTTTCATTTTTGGATGACATGTGAAGAGGACATCTGTGAAAGTAGAGCCAAGTCAATATATCTGGAGAAGTAATCAGCTATGATAATGTATTTGTGTTTCCAGAAAATAAAAGCTGTTGCTGTCTCCTGCCAAGGTCTGTCAGGTGACTTTGTAGAGATTAATGATTTTAGCCGCTGTTTCTTGGGAGGATTTGACTGGATTTCTTTCTTTCTTTCTTTCTTTCTTTCTTTCTTTCTTTCTTTCTTTCTTTCTTTCTTTCTTTCTTTCTTTCTTTCTTTCTTTCTTTCTTTTTTTTTCTTCTCCTCTTTATGTTCTATTCTTTAACAACTCTCTGCTTAGGTTTGAATTCTTCTGATCAAACCCTGCAAATTGCTCAACTCATGCTATGCCCTTGTGTGCAATCGTCGTGTTCCTTCAGGAGTTTGGCGAGTACTTATTCTGATGTGTCAAAGCACTTTCCTTTCTGAAGGAGAAGGTCAGGTGTCTGAAAGCCAATTTGTCGTCATTGTTGTGGCCACTGCTCTGTTGGAATTTCATCCTTTTGACAGCAAATGAATAAATTCCTGGAAAACTTCTTACATTTTCTCTGTTATAATTGAAATTTATTGACAGACAGTATTGACTGTCAGGTCAATACCCATATATCTGCTTGGACATTTTTCTAGAAGTCTGTTCTTTATGTAAGTACCTGCTTAATAAAGACTTTCCACAAAAATATTTGCTTCTTCACTGCCTTCTCTAGAGTACACTCTTTTACGTTTTGGGATCCAAAATAAAAGGTCGTTTGTTGAATTTGAAACCATCAATAGCAGAAAATGCAGTGTTCTGGCTTGGTGGTAAAAAACAAGCCAAATGACATAAAGTAGGCCTTTTGCAAGTGAGTAACCATTTGGGTAAGATATCCACTTGAAAGTACCTTTAAAAAAGGTACTTTTTGATATGAATAAAACTGGTTTGTCTTCAGATAGGTTTTCTTTGGCAGGGAAGTATATAGAGCAAACAAGAATGATCTATTGCCTTTATCACTGCATGTTTGGCACAGTACAATGGAGTATATTATGCCAAAAAGACCAAGATATTAATGCTATTTTATTTTATTTTATTTTATTTTATTTTATTTTATTTTATTTTATTTTATTTTATTAAAAAAATATTTTATTGCTTGTTTGCCCAAATCTGATCACTGTGATCATTACATTTAAAAACTTTGCTGGGCATAGGACTACATGTCCTATCCAGGAACTTTCCTCCATAGCAGAAACGTGACGGTGCACACAGGTTAGTAAGAGTTTCCTGCTTCCTAATATCAAAGTCCATAGGCTTTATCTGTTCCTCTTCACGTGTAGCAGCCTCATTCAGAGCAAGGCCAGCTTTGTGAAAGCATCTCAAAATTCATCATGCTCAATTTTATTTCTGCTATAAAGCAACACATCTTCCACACGGTAAAGGATGCCAAGCAACTCTGGCACAATTGTTGCTTTCTCTTTCAGATAATTTCTGTTGCTAGAGTGATGCTGACTGGGAGCCAGCTGAAGAAGGTGCTTACCTTCCAAATATACTGATGAATACAGTTAATGGTTAGATTCTTTCATGAGAGAGACAGGGAGGAGAAATGGCCAAGAGGACTTTCAAAATATATGACTTTGAGACTATTTGGCTTATGGAAAACTAGCTAATGCAAGAAGCTTGTTTCTTCCTCTGAACAAATATGTGAATTTTCCACTGAGCTCTTGGATTTCAACAGTCATTGAACATGAGTCCTTAAGCATTTTTATCTCCCAGATACCTCTCATATCTTCTCTTTCTTTTTATACTTTTCTTAGTTTTTCTATCAAGAACATACTGAGGTCACAGAATCCTGTAAGGGCAAAGGGAATAGCTGATGTCACTAGTAAAATTTAATATTCCCTTGGCTATCTACTATTCCCATAATGACGTGGCTGTGCAACTCTTCAGTAATTTTTTTTTTTATTATTACTGATATATCCTAAGCCTTGCTTTACTGGTTATCTAGTGGGAAATTTAGCAGTTTTGGCACTATATTTATCCAAGAATTATACATTTCTCCAGTTCATCTAGGAACTCACCATAAATATCCTGTGAATTGCCACGGCTCTTATATATATTTTCAATTTACTTTTTTCTATCATTCATTATTAAATGGATTATAAATCATTTTTTGAAACTATAATGACTGTTTTTGGTTAAGAATTTTGGGTTCATGCTTGTCCATATTTTATAAAGAGCTCCTTTCACTCTGAAGCCAAAACTCTTCAGATCTTATTTATTTACCTGGGAAACTGAAATTGTGCAAGAAGATCTGATGATCTGATATCAGTAACTACCCTCATGCTTATTAGGTCTCCTTTATCATTTCAAATTTGCAATGTTCAGCTAGACTTGAGCATAGCTAGACTGAAATTCTTCAGCTGCTTCCTCTTGTTCCTGGTACTTTCCTATATTATATATTTTTTTCTACCTAAGGAATAAGTAACAAAACAAGTCTTCTTTCTTGCAATTTGTTTCCTCTCCCAGTAGTTTCCTAGCACATAGATTACTGTTGTAGGAACCAGTTCTGACAAACAGCAGAACCTGCTATTCTTGGGCTGCTTCCTTTACAAGAGTAAAGTAGAACTTTTCCACAACCAAACATATCTGGATCCAGTGAGACCAAAGTCAATTTTTTCCAAGAGTCATTTCCCATCTGTGGTGCTGTGCTGAACAAAAAGTGGGTTGCCTACCATTTTCCTACTTAAATTTTTATGGAAATTTTCATCATTATTTTTCCTCTTTCTTTATAATTCCTTCTTTCTGGTTTCCTTAGAGTCTGGTTTTTTTTTTTTTTTTTTTTTTTTTTTTTTTTTTTTTTTTTTTTTTTTTTTTTTTTTTTTTTTTTTTTTTTTTTTTTTNGGACACAATCTTTCACTTGCCCTTCATGAGCTCCTACTGCATCTTCCCCATATGACATATTTTAGCCTTTTCCTGGCTTTTCAGTGACAGATTATAATTATTTCTTAAAGTTCTCTTACTTAATAGAAAAATGAAAAAAAAATAAGAATTAAAGACTTCACCAGTAGAATTTGTCCTATTTGAAGAAGAAAAGAACAAAGCAACAATATATTTATTGTAATATATTAAATAATCTAGTTTAAGATAATTTCCTTTTTAAGCTAAATTTTGTTTTTATTATATGAGGTTTTTATTTACTTTTTATTTCCTTCTTTTCCTTTGTACTCTCTCCCCATTTCCTTTTGCTCCAGGATTTGTTATACTCATTAATTTTTATCATCATAGGCAAATATCAATAACATTACAAGAAATAATCATGATACAGCTAAAAGTCACCACTTTTTCCCAATTCACATTACAAATTGCTATGGATGTTGGCAATTTTGTTGACTATAAAAGTATTAGACCATTAAGGTGAGACAAATTATGTCATGAAAACGTACAGAAACACCTATCTCACTTTACTGACTACGCAGAAAACTTATAATACTGATTTGAGGTGACTGGTTTGCTTCTTGTGTTCCCTACTAAGAAACTAGTAGATAGTCTTGTCTGTATCAATCTTAGGTTCTTAAAGTAATTACACTGGATCAAAAGCTTTGCTTGCTGATGTATATATATATGTATATATACTGGTTGTATGGGCTATAGAATCAGGGAATACTCAATTGATTCCTTTATATCGCTTGGATGCATTGATCTGAAGTGCATCACTGCTGTAATGATACTGAGATGAACTTGATTTCATGTAAGTCCTTCCTTCTTTCCTCCTTCCTTTCTTATTTATTTCTTCTCTGACCACCAATAGATGCCACCTGAATGGAGCATTATTATTTCCTTTTTTCTTCTTTTTTTTTCCCTCTTGTTTTCCATGTAATAATTTTGTATGACTATACCTCAAATACTCTGTACACAGAACATAGTGTATTGGCCACACAGTCATGTATTACACCACCAGAATTATTTGGATTGAATTTTCCTGCCAGCAATTTAGGGATTTTTTTATAGGAACTCATTTCAACAGTCTAATTAGATATGGTCCGGAAAAATAACATACTCCAGGGCTAATCACAAGATAGCATGTTCTGCTTTTCATAGTGCCATAATTCACCTACTCCTTTGATGATTGTAAAATGTTAACCTGTCACGCTTGATAATTTTTTTTATTTTTAATGTACTATAAAATTATATCTTCCTCAATATTTTATGCTTTTATTTATATTTTATGACAGCAAATAATGCTTGTGAAGCATTACAGGAAATAGAATTTTATTTACCTGGCAGGGAAGTGGACTTCACAAGCAGTACCAATTAAAGACTGTTTCAGAGAAAAGATGTGTAAAGTTTGTGAAGATCTGAGATGGTTCCATAGCCTGATTCATCAGCTGTTTAGTCTGTTGGAGCTGATATCTCAGGTTTTGTCGAACAGCCCAAACTCTCATCATCCCTTGTTAACTGGTATTCAGTGAAAAATGTATGACCTTATAGTTGTCCACTTTCCCTCAGTGCTCACTTGCACGTCTAATATGCAGAGAGGGCAACTGGAACAGTATCTAAATATTGTTCAAAATATATGTAGTATGAAAATATATAACAGAAGGACATTCCTTTAGGGTTATCAAGCTCATTATAATTATATTTTTGACATTGTATTATAGTTACATTTTTGTAAACAGATTGCTCTGAGTAGAAATTAATATGGCCTGTGAGTTCACAGTGCCTTATGCTCCTTTTTTCCTTCAGGACAGCAACTTTGTAACCATGGGATAGTCAATTTTGACTTTAGATAACTGAGACTTTCTTTTAAGAGCCACAAAAAAAGGAAAAAAAAAAAACTTGTTTTTTAGTTCATGAAGTTCAAAGTAGAATTCTTTAGAGGTTATGAGATGATACTTAGATATTTTGCCCATCTAATATTTTGTCTTAACATATGGTCAAAAATGAATTGTTTCTATTACTTTATACATTTGGATAAAAGAACCTCTTATTTGAAATGTAGTTTTCATTAAAAAACTGCAATTAAACATCAAAATATTGAAAATTTAAAGGGAATATTAAAATTGTTTAACATAAACATATAACAATCCATTTTGGAAAATTTTAATTTCACAACCTCCTAAATTTTAGGAACTCAAACACTGAACCAACAAGGACATTTCCAGAACTGACTTACATTTTTTTTGTAAAAGTTTTTATGTGAATTTTTCTGGTCTCCTCATTGATGAAAGGAGCTTTGAAATCAAAAGGAAAGCTGATCAAATCAGGACAAGGGATTATTTTTAGCATCTGATTTTCCCTGGAGATTGGATCTACTCTATATCTGCTTGGAAAACTGCAATTAGAAACTAATCCTACATTTGCCTCTAATACAACCTCATCCCAACACTCACCCACCACAAACTGCAAAAACTAAGCAACAAGCACTTCAACACTAAGGCTTCTTTTAGGGATGCTTCAGAATTTGTATGAACTACTTCTGTCCATATTTATCAAGGAGTAGAAGATCATTAGTACCATACTATAGATAATTATTTTAAGCAACAAAGCATTCATTTGTGAAGCCTGGCATCCCAGCAGCATCACACAACAACTAAGCATTAAACTCATTTCCAAAATCAGGATGCTATTAATCAGACTTTAGCTGTGCTTGCATTTTTTGTTGAATAAATTTCAAGCAAAGGGAAAGAAAAAGTTTATGGTTACATGTAGTCATATTGCTGCAGGAACTGGCGAAAGCAAAGAGCTAAATCCTGCGAGTTACACGAGGACACTGAATTTGCCACTGTAAGAGCTCAGCTAACTTTAGGAGCAGAGCTGTTGCCATTAGCAACAGGCTAGTCATTTATAGAGAGAGTGATGTTTATCACACAGTGGTGCTCTGAATTTTTAGTGCTTTGCTTGGAGACAAAAAAAAAAAAGGTGGGGGGGGAATGCCGCTGTGTTTATTGTGTATGAGCACTGGTCTTGCACTGGCTGGGAACTAATTTACTGCACAATGCAAAGTGCAGTTTGCATACAGCCACACACCTGAGTTTGCTAATAAAAATATTTACTTTGCTACTGTTTTATTTTACAGAGAGAGCGGGCAAGTTTATTTTGACTCTGCACTGGTTTCTTTACTCTTCCCTCTTTACTTGTTCTTTCAGAAATCCATTTCTTGAGGCCTGATATGGAATATTTTAAGTGAATAAAATCAGAAATTTTTATTTAACATATTTTGATCATACATGCTCTTCTCCCTGCTTCTTTTGACATTACTGCTTGTGTTGGAGTTTCCTCTAGTTCCCTCAGCATAGCTCTCTTAGACTAGTGGATTCTATATATCTTGTTTCTTCTGATCTTGGGCGTTTGAAGGATTCTGTCTTCAGCCTGTTCTCTTCTTTTTTCCTTGGCATTGACTTTTTGTATTTGCTACGATAATGTAAATATTATCCTACCTCTCCTGGCTTTGTACCTTTCCCTTAATATTACCAATATTACCATCTTGGTCACTGGGCTAGTTTGCATGTTATTCTCCCTGTACTGTCTCCATATTTCTTTTATAATTTTTAACAACTCTTATTTTGATTACTGAAATACTTCCCCCCATATTTGTCACCACCCTCTGCTTATAAAAGCCCACTGAAATAACAGATTTGTCTACTAATACAAATATAGAAAATAACAGCTAGAATTGTCTGTGAATTAAAGGATATAAGAAAAAAGATATGCACAGAATTTAGGTTAATTCGTTAGAACATGCTGCAAATGATCAGTTAAAAAATACAAACTATAAAAAATGAATTGTTAAAATATAATGGTGACATAAAAATGAATAAATGCCTGTGACTACATTCAGTCCAAAAGTAAAGGATTTCTAGTCTCTGAAAGCTACAAAGTTCCACAACGTTATCATGGCTTCGTTCAAAAATACAATATTTTTAAAATGAATATCCCCGTTCTTATTAACAAGATGATGTAATAACATATGTGACTGGGTATATAGACAAAAGAAGTTTGTTTCAGGGCATTCGTGGTAGAAAGATTTCTCTTCAGTAATGGCTGTAAAGTCATTTGCTTGTCTGTCTTACAACCTAGTTCTGTAGAATAAGTCAACTGCGCAGCTCAAAAAAGAGAATTAGAAGGCATGATTATTTTCTTAACTGACAGGTGAAGAGACTTGCTGTGTGGCTGAGAAGTTGACAGTAGTAATATAGCAGAGATAAATCTTTAAGGAAAAATAAGTGACAGTGGGTAGTGTTAATGCAGAGGGAACAATTAAGATACAAAATGCCAATAAATTCAATTTTATTTGAAATCCAATAATTATTAAGCATTAGGCTGGATTATTTGCTTCTGAGTATGCTAAACGTTTTTTTTTTACTTTTTTACATACTTCTTGCTTTTCACAGTATGGTGTATAGTCCAAATTAAATGAGGCAAGCGTAGTACTAAAGAAGAAGAGGAATTACGTTTTTTTTTTTATTCTACTTTCTTAAGTACATGATGGGGACAACAACAGGAATAATGCAGAGGAGAAATGACTACCGTGAAAACTTATCAGATGTGAGGTCTAATCGTTGCAGCTGTACAATCAAAATGTTAGGGAATTCAGTCCAGTAGATGAGAAGCAGCTACATACTAGACTAAAAAGATGGATGTTTGCAATCCATCAGCTTGTGAAGGACTTCACAAGTTTTACAGGGCACTGGGTAGAAAAGATATATGTGGTTTTCAACAGAAAAGGATATCCAAACCAGAAAATGCCCAAATATGCTTCTGAAATGCAAAAAAAAAAAAAAAAAAAAGTGAATAGACAGGGATTTAAAAACTCGGAATTTGTGTGCATGCTGCTTGTATAGATAAAATAATTAACTACATAAAATCTCTGTGACAGAAGATGAAAACCATTAGAAGATGCATGATACTTTGCATAAGGGAATGATTAAACGCATCTAAAAAGAGAATAATGGTTTGGATTATTTAGCTTCAAGCTGCTAGACAATTTGTCCTGCTCTACACTGTTTGATCAGTGATGCACAATGCCCACATCTGTAATGGAAAATTAACATTCTTGGGACTTTTCTCTGGTTATTCAGACCAACAGTCATGGAATGACCCATGTCTATGCTAGCAAACTCTCTTAAATATCAAAATAAGGTGGCTGCATCCCAACTACCTGTTGGAATGGCCCTTTCAAATGTCCAAACTGTGCTGGAAACTGCTTGAAAAAATGTTAACTGGTCAGAATCTAAAATATGCTATGACTTGTCTGGCAGTTTAACAATATGCAGAGCCCAGTTTTAGCAAGTAGATGAACAGATGAGCAAATAAATAATGTAATAATATCCATAGTGAGTTAGGATCTCTGAAGAACCTGCAGTCCCTGAAATGCCAGTAAGCCAAAGAGGCAGATCCCAGGAGGAAAAGACAACCAGCAAAGCAGAGGGATCTCACTTATTTCTTGAGGTCCACAAAAGGCTTGAAAATGTAGTTCAGCTTGTCTATAGCACATTCCCAGTGCTCCCTCTTCCTCAGAATCCTCCTAAGGAAGAATCCATTTTAAATAGATTACCTTGGCACCAGGACAATAGTTGTGACCATTTTGCAGAGGATGGAGAATAAAGAAATCTTGGCATAGGGCCTAGTCACAGGGAAAAGATGGGCACAGAAGCTTTTGAGAGACATGATGATTGGGGGAACATTGCTGCAGTTAGATTACTTCAGAAATGAGGAATCAACAAAGGAAAAGATTTGTAAATATGTCTCTTCTTAACCTTTTAAGCCACCTTTTCATAAACTTTAGAGAGAAAATGCAAATTAAGAAAGCATTAATGTAACGTCAAGCACACTTACTTTTCTTTCAGCAGAGATTGACAACTGCATTATGCTTATATTTAATGCTTTCCATATGCAGTTTAAACAATTTCTATGTGTGTGTTCTGTATGTGTTTACATTTGTGGAAAAAGGAAGAGTGCACTGAGTGTATTAACCACACAATTTTCCTCTCCAGAAGAAATTCACTTCATAAAGAGAGCGAAACAAATCCATATTGATTAATTTCATACCATCAAGAGCTATAACTCCGATCAAAAGCTGTCAAAAATCTTTCTAAAATTAACCCCATTAAAAAGCAAAGACAAAAGTAGCAGATTCTTTCCTTTTTTGGGGGACATCTTTGGGCTTATCAGCATGGTGCAGCTGGAAAAGAGGCAGACATCTGCTACGCAGATGAGCCCCACAGTAGATAATGCATATGTTTGTGCACGTTTGTGGTAGTGATCCTCCTCTCTTTCCCCAGAGGCACTTCAGATGTTGCTCAGATTCAGAACCAGCAGATATTGGAGCTCTGATGGCTTAAGGTATGTAGCATTGCTCACTGTGTATTGAAAGTCTACTTCTAGAGTAGACACTAGAAGGTCTACAGCTGACTGCTTGCTTCCTGTGATACCAATGTTAAGGGAAAATTCAGACCTTGCATTAAAGCTACGTCCCTGGGAAAGATTTGGGGTGAAGAAGCAGAAAAAAGTATTTACTAAAGTATTAGTAACTAAAACAAATCATGGCCATTTCTCTCTGTTCTCTGACCCATATCAGAGAGGCATTGCATTTGCAGCAATAAAGACTTCTTCCCCTGTGATGGGAAAATGAATGTGCTGTAGGAATGCATGAAACAGTAATGTCAAGGTTTTAAATGGTTTTTGTTTATTTATATTTTCAGGCTTAGGCTGTAAGGCAAAAATAAGCATACGTGAGTTCAAAACACAGGATTTGTATCATAGATAGTGAAAGTCTTGGACTGACAGCTAACAGAGACAGAATGTGAATAACTAGATTCCACTATGACACTTTTTCTACCAGATTCCACACATTCTCCACAAGACTATATTCCCCTATACAGATGCATATTTAGAAAACTAAACTAGACCAGATTTTTTGAAATTTCACTGTATATGAAAAGCTTAAATGTATGTTCTAGACTCTTTTTTAAAAAATGTAACATATTAAGAAAGAAACATTGGATTTTTCTTATTCTGTGTTAAATCTCCACTAAACAAGCCTTTCACTGGATTAGAAAATCCTGATTTCATTCACACAGTATTAATTATGATTTGTTCCAACACAGGATGGTAATTTTGTTGCCTTTTTCCTTTCTTCAAAGAGAAATCAAAGTAATCTATTTAGTAAAACAGGGCTTTAAAAAAAATGAATAGAGAGTAAAATGCCATGCGTAACATTTTTTCTCAACCACCCACCACAAAAATTTAAATACATGTGTTTTCATTGCTAACCTACTTAGAAAACACAGAAAGACAGCAAAAGTGATACGGTTTAAATTTTTAAAATATATAGAGAGCCAATTAAGACTTCCAGTAAGTATAACTGTTTCGCTGCTTTCCATAAGATGTGCAGTCTGTTCTATCAGTTGCAACTTTGTTTGGAATTCAGGTGTTGTCTAGGTCTGAGCATTTAACTTTTCCTCTCTAACTTCATTCTCTTAACCTGTAATTGAAGTCTTGCCTTGTGAAAGTGTAATATACCTGTGTATGGAGCTTGCCCTCTCCCAGCAAAACTGTAGGTACATGTATAGGGGGAGAACTTTCTACCAGTCAGTGTGAAGCCCCATTGTAAAGTGGAGATTTGGATGAGTTGATTCTAAATGAATCCATGGGAACTATCATATGTATCAGTAATAGCTACCTTTAACTGCAAATGGTCACAGCACACCAGTGTTGGCCATGCGCTGATATCATGGACTGGATTGGCAATCAATCCAGTTTACATCTGGAAGGAGCACATGAATATGGGTCTTTGCAGAAATCTTGTATCCTTTCAGAATCCTACACTGCTCTGAGGAGATCCTAAATACCTTGCAGAGCTCTCTATATTGTATATTCTTGATCAGTGTGGGCAATGTGAGCTTGCCATTTGTTATGAAGGGGCTTTACATCATCTTGGGCCTTCTGGGCTCTTCTCAGGTGTTCATAGTCTGGTTCAGGAGAATGAGGCTATGTCGTTTGTTGATTTTGGACTCCCCTCTATGTTCTGAACTCAACAGTTCAGATAATTTTTGTGTTTTTTTTTTTTTTTTTTTCTCCTGTAGGGGGAGAGCTGTGAGGTAGAACAACATAGGTAGAACAACATAATTACTTACAACATAATTACTGTAACTAGTCAGGGATCAAGAACACAAATCTTTCAAATCCTGACCTGCTCACTTTGGAACAATAGTTCTTTACTTTTATATTTGATTAAGCCCAAGCTAAAACTACAGAATTCTCCAGAACCCAAAATTTTAACTGTAGGTCACACTGCTGTGGTATGTTTGATCACACCTTGCAATTTGTCATGAAAAGCTATTATAATCAGTGGAAATTAACTCATTAAAAATAATACAGCGGTCCAAACAAGGAAAAACACACAACAAATCAATTACATACCGCACATCATCAGTATATATAAAGCAATATATAATGCTGACAGTACTATTTCAGCATGTGCTCTCCATCTGTGCTTCCTATTTGTGTGGCTCAACCCCATGTCTGGATGGGCTCAGAAGGATTAATTGCATCCTAAATAGGCACGTTTCTCTTCATCTGCTCTTAAAGGAGCTTAGAGTGCCTTGTTCAAGGGGCTGATCAGATATAGGACCATGTTTGGTCACATTCTATCTCACTCTGATTTTTTATATAGATTGTAAAACAAGCGATCATCTCTGTCATTGGTGTACCCAGCAATTAACACAACAGCCTTGCATTTGAACCACCAAATGCACAAGTTAAATGATCTCTATGTATAAGCAATGCTTTTAAAGTTGACACACTGAAAAGACAGTCTCTCTTTTTTTATTTCCTGCTTAGGATTTTCTCAGATGAGGAACCTTCAGGGATCTTTTATTATTCATAAGAACTGACAAGGAAATAACACAAAAAACTAATGGATGCTACAGAAGTTCATGGAACGAGCCCTCCTCCTGTAGAGCTAATTCTAATTCTTGTTGCTTAAGGCTGACATTTTTTAACCTTATATCTATGAAGCCAATTATGAGAACTGTTAGTTAATCCTCCAGATATCTGCATTATCTTAAGTACAGTAGCTACTGCACAACACATATAACCTAGGTAGATATGGAAATGCCTATGCAGACAGGTAAACACACGTTCATGAGTGCATATTCTCCAATGGCCTCTAAAGCATGCTATATACTTTATAAAATGGAGACAGACAAGATTCTTTCTTGAAATCTATATAAACTGTGAGACAGAGAAAGAGAGAGAGAAAGATGACTTGATCTTGAAAAATATCAGTCATACAGAATTAGCAGCACATCACATCCAACCAACTGGTAATTGAAACATTAATCTGCATAGCTAAAGGAAAGAGTGTCTTGTAACATGTATCACAGCTATTAGCTTCATGAAACATGGAAAGAGTGGTACAAATGAAGTCAGGAGAGCCAACATTCATCCAAGAAGGGAATGATCTAATATCTGAAAAAAGACATTCTGTCAATGCCCTCTTGTACTGAGGATGTTGCTGATAGAGCAGAGCAAATCTTCAAAGTTAGGAACAAAGAAGGTGATGGGACCAGGATATTCAGTGACTAGGTACAGAGATATGACATGACAGAATCATACATTGAGATATCTATTGATATCTCATAGATAATCTACCCTAGCTGGCTCTGCTTGAGCAGGAACATGGGACCAGATAATTTCACAGAATCACAGAATATTCAAGGTTGGAAGGGACCTCTAGAGATCATCTAGTCCAACCTTCCTGCTCAAGCAGGCACACCTACAGCATGTGGCACAGGGTGGCATCCAGGCGGGTTTTGAAGACCTCCAGAGAAGGAGACTCCACAACCCCCCTGGGCAGAAGTCCCTATGCATCTTGGCTGTGATTCTATGACTCTGTGCTTTGCCCTTGCCCTCCCTGCAGAGGAGGTATCTTGGAGCTCACAAGGTAAGTTACACAAATAGAGTTAGTGCTTGTGGTCTATGATGGTACCAATAAAAGGCACCCTAGAGAGGGTGGTCGTGGAAGGTATATTCAGGAAGCCAGTGCCTCCATAGCAGCGTTCTCCAAAATACTCTATAACACTATCACAAAATACTGTGCAGCCTCATAGATAGAGATCCAGGGTCTCAACGCAGTGATGAGATGACGGTGTAAAGGAGATAAATTTAGATTTGCTATGAACTGGGGAATCTTCTGGAATTTGGAGAGGCTGTATGGAATGAAGGGCTATGATTAATCCACAGGGAGCCAGTCTACTATCACTAGAAGTGATAGAATTCATAGAAAAACATTTAGATCAGAAATAGAGGGAAAGCCAAGAGGCACAGAAGGTATCCCCCAGGCAACAGTGCTGAAGGTAGTAATGTTCAGCTAAACATCTTCACTGATCTAGAGAAAAAAAAATCCACAGGGAAAAAAAAAATAGTTAGCAGTTATTTAAAAGAAAAATATATTTACTTTGAAAATTATTATGGCTTTTTTGTTTTGACTGATTTGCTATTATAATATTTATACCATTGATTTTCTTAGGCCCAATAATTCTGCTTGATTTGGGGAGGCCGAGAGATGACATGTAAAAACATTAGTTCAGAAACAGTTACGAGGAAAACAGGTGCAGCAGTAATAAAAATAATAAAAAATGCAAATCACCAATAGTTTATCTTAAAAAATGAATTTATTCTGAATGCATTCTTTTTGAGCCCTTTTATGCATGTATTTTCAACAAGAAAAATGTGATTATTTCCTGCTATTTCTTATACAGAAAGCAGGAAGAAAAGTCGTATTATTAATGAATTGATTCTTAAAATATACCTAGTAGGAAGATATAAACAGCAATGGAAAAAACACTAAGGACTCCATAAATCTAACAACTTTCATCTAAAGGTTCGGTGCCAGATGTTCTTCACATATAAGATTTAATCCTGGTTGTAGTTGAAAAAAAATATTTTACATTTTGGTAATAAAAGAACACCAAAACATTTATTTCTCAACTGCTTTTTACAAACTGCCTCAAGTTAATGTGAATTGTGAAAGCAATATTTTGTCTGTAGTATTTCTTTTCATTGTTTTATTTTGTTTTAAAATCCATCATTGATATATTAAAGTTGAAAATTAAAGTGATAAATCTTACAGTAGACACACTTTTTTTTAAAGTGGTTCTTTAGGTATTATCTGTTATGGGCTAAAAAAGAAAAGGATTTACAGTTTTCTAAAACAATTTAACTCTCTTTGAAGACCACTGAAACACAGTCTAAATTGGATGTCTTGGCACCTTGAGCGCCTGGATTGAGAAACAGGCACATTGTAAGATGTTATTCAGCACAGATAAGACGTGTTGCCTTCTGGAGCTGTTCATCTCTTTCCATTCCCTTGACAAGATACCTAGACTGTTAGTTGAGATGAGAGACCTAAATTTCAGGTAGCTGAATTGTAAGAGATATAAATTGCCTCCTTAGTCAGCATATTTAATTACTGTTTATGCTGAACTACGAAAAACTCACCTTTCTTTCTCCAAATCTGAGGGAAGCAGAGTTGGATATTTTTCTGACCAATGTAAAAAATTAGTTTTTAATTAGCACAATATGCTTGTTGTAGTATAGTCTTCCTGACACTTCAGGGCTGCACATTCAGGGAAGAAAAATGGCAACAAAATGCATGTTTGGAGTGATAGTCTGCTGTTATATTGCTAATGAAGGTATTTGTATGTTCATTCTGTTGAAGAATAAGGGTCTGGAATGGGTACATGAAAATTAATCAAGTCATTTATAACCTTCTTACAATACATACCAAAATTTATTTAAAAATCAATCAATCAACCAAATCCTCTAAATTTCAGACAGCAAAGAACAAATAACCATAAATACTATTTAATATACTATTGCTTATAAAAATTAAATCTATTCATTACATTTTTTTTTCTTCCCATCATATGTGTTTTCTGGTGAAAGCCTTTAAACATTTGGGTAAGAAACAGAATAAAAAACTATCCAAAATTTTTCTTTTCCTGTTTTTCTGCTTTTTATGTAAAAAATTTTCCGTGACAGTTTCCAACACTTTGCTCATTATTCACATCATGTTGTGGAATTAAAGGGAATTGTTTCTTTTGTACATTGTATACACAACATTTCTCCAAAAAGCACAAATTTGCCATTCGTGTATGCTGGAAACAATACATAACTTCATTTAAAGTGTCATTATGAGCAGAGGTTGAAGAGTGCAAATTATTCCTTTGTCATCCATTGAGCAATGAAAGCAGTGGAAATAATTCCAGTAAAATCTGAATTGGGTTTTTAATAAGTCAAAATGTCATGCACTCACCTCATCTTCAATACAAAAGTCAAGAAACTCATGAGTTTTAATTGTTCTCCTATATAAAGGCATTTCACTGAGTTTCTGAGAACTCTTAATATCTTGTTCTTGTTCAACTTTTTGAAAAATCCCAGACTCAATTACTACATCTAGAGTCTAGAGAGTACTGGAGTACTGGAACTAGTGGTACTGCTCCTGGGTGTAACATCAGCAGTAAGTACAGCTAAAGTTAGTGTTCCAGTCTGGAAAAAAACCAATATGTTTATTGTTTAGTTTTTACACATTGAACAAATGAAAGAAAGCTAAAATATTATATATATATATATATATAAAAATAAAAGTCATTTTATTTATATATATATATATGTATATATATATATATATATAAAGTCATTAAGCATGTTTTCCCCACCTTTCGTACCTATTTTTCCTTGGGAAAAAAAAAAAAAAAAAGTGAGGTAAACCTTCAGAAACAGATAAATAAGTTATTGCAAATTTATCCAAATCCACATTGTTCTGCATGTAGCTATTGGCTGTGGATGAGTGCCTGCAGCAGCTGAAGTGTGTGATGCATCAAGCTACAAAGCAGAGCAACTCCTCTATTTTTATATATCATTTTCAACTGGGATGCAATATATCATAGCAGATCTTTATGGCTGCACCTGTGAGAAGCAAAAAGTAGTTAAGCATACAACATAACACAAAAGTCTAACTGCAAATCAAGTACCAGACTCAAAAGATGGTGCCCACATGCTCTGGAGATCAGTAGTTCACTGTCTCTGTGCCAGATTAGAAGTAACTTGTCTCAGCACAAGGAATAAGAGGTTCTCCTGCCTCTTTTCCAAAAAGCTGAGCCAGTGCATAGTGATATCTCTTGTTTTCCTTCCATAACATTTAGTCCTTTTATGGAGAATTTAAGCAACTCTCCTAAAAATTAGATGTTTAAGATAAATACGGACACCACAACTCTCACTGCTCCAAATCCCATGTTACTTGTACACTGGAAAAACTGGCCTAACTGCTTGAGACTTTTTCTACTCTCAACATGATGCACAGGATATATAAAAAGTGAATGGTGTCCTAACCATTACACATGTAGCTACCCCATTACTTTACAGGATTATATGGTTCAGTTTCAGTTCATAAAAATTCACTCCTTTGCCATAAAGAACTTGATGTATTACAGCTCATATAAAAAAAGGGGGATTTTGAGGTGAGGATCTGATTTATTCACCATAAAATACTGAATAACATGATGACCTCTAACTGCTCTATGGTGCACCAATAATTCCTGAGGAATTTCAGTTTTCATTCCATCTGTACAGACCATGTTTAGGTTCATATTACAAGAAGACTAGTGCAAATTACCCAGTTGTGCAAACAATGCATGCCAGATGTCAATGACATATGTTATTTACATTCGTGATTCCATGATTTTATATAGCATAACCCCACTTAGATGAACAAGAGATTCAAGTTCCCTCCAACAGTTTAAAACCCTAATTGCAAGGGGAAAAAAAAAAAAAAAAAAAAAAGGATTAGACACAATTTGCAAGACATGAAGAGGAAATATTAATGGTGGTTAGAGAAAAGGTTAGAGATTTCTAAGTGAAGATATTTTTCTTCAATGCACACAGCAGTTCTTCTATGTAATGTGAATGCAACATCTTTGCATGTTCAGCCATTAAATATGGATTATTGGAAGCTGATCCTTGTAACAGCAACTAGAGCAAAATTATTTTTTGCTCTACATGAGCAACGTCCACATGAGAAGCTAAGGATGGCTGTACTGGGTCAGAAAAAAATGTCCATTTCCCCCTTATCCTCCCTTTGATAGTGACAAATAGCAAAAGTTTAGGGACAGATTATAAAACAGGGCACACACAGGGGTACTTCCCTCAAGTCCTCCCAGATTTTTACTTTCTTCTTAGGTTTTAATTCTGTTTTTCATTTTATTCATTATTCTAAAGACAAATTATCAATCACTGACTAATTGGGGGCATCTTTTGTGCCATATATGCAGATACATATATCTGCGCATACACATGCATGTATATTTAATCAAAGAAATTACAGCACATTTATATGGATACTGTTTTTTTTGCATTGTGTTATAAAAAGGTGAATTTTTTTTGGCTGTTTACATGCCACTAATTTTTGCTCATGATTTCTGCCAAGGCTTAATTGATAGGAAATCTCAATTCGAAAAGAACACTCACGTAAGGTTTTTTAATTATCTTGGGTAAAACAAATTTAAGTATGCCAGATATATATGAAAGTACATTTAAAAAAAAACCTTTATATTTAAACAAATTTTTAAAGAAAAGAAGTCTTATGTCTAAGATTGATTTGCAACTGTGCCTAATTATCGTGTTCTTACCAGAATCTGTCCTCAAGAACTTGAGCACATAAGTACTTGTTGCCTGAGCAGCTGCAAGGAGTTTAGGGTTCCCTGCTTTGGGCAGTAATACAAATTGACTGAGAAATGTTAAGGAAAAGTAGCAGGACTTGGATTCAGCATTACATTTGCATCAAATTTGCAAAACCTAAGGTGTTTGGAGTGAAACGTATGAGTTGAATGAACCAGCAACTTTTGTCAGAAGTTTTGTTTCTGTCAAAGCAATTTTCAGTCAGGTTTAATGACTGATGATGGAAGACCAGAGCTGCAAGGCAAACTTTTCCCATTAGCAGCAGCGCACACAGACACACAGAAGAAATTCAGAATTGATTGGTCTGCTGATGCCTGAATAGGGAATGCGAGGGTATGTTTTGTGCAACTGCTCCGTTTGTGTTTCTGACGCGCTACGGAGAAGTAAATGAAAGACAACAGTAAATATAAATCTGGCTGGAGCATCCTGTTCACTGGGGAATATTGTGACTGCTAACATACAAGAAAAGTCTTTTTGCATTTATCCCCAGTTGTCAAAACAGTCAGATAGCGAGAGCTATGAAATGGTCACAAGACATGTGTGGCTCTCAAAATTACTACAGTCTCACATCACAAAGAAAACCATTAATGAAGTCTGTAACTTGGAGTGGAGAAGATAGGAAAGGTTTTTTTTTTTTTGCCCTTTTTCCTTCTCTTTTCGAGAGTATCTCTGCAGATGGCTGAATCTCACTTTTCACTCCTTGTTAATGAACTTATATTTTTCTATGGCAGATACATGAAGACTTACAGAATTTTGTAAGCTCCTCAAATATTAGAGAAACTGAACTTCTGTCATCTTCAAACAGACGTGCAGGGCAGGCACACACATTCAAGTTCTTTTATAACAGTAAATAATTATTTCTTACTTACTTTGCATTCAATGTAGCTACCAGTACCATTGCAAGATGATTAAGTCCAAAGAAGATGTCAAAGTTTATCAAACCAGAATGATAATACCTGGCTTTTTCATATAACAATTTTTTCACATGTACATGAGTTTGAAGCTGCTGCAGTCAGACTGGAAGTTTGCTGCTAATTTCAGAGAGAGCAAAAATCACATTTTAAGTTAGTGCCCAGGCCACATAATAAGGATCACAATCTTATCTTTCTAATTTCCATTTCTTATAAGCTTTCCTTGGTGTCATTTCTTTCCCTCCCAGGTCTTTCTTTTTATTGCTTTCTATGTTATATTTTGAGATACCCAGTTGAAAGTGAATTATTTTTTCTCTGTAAATATTCGGAATATCTTTATGAGTTGCATAAATGAAATCAGGACTAATGTCAAACCTGTCAAGGTTTTCCATAAAATAAGGCAGGTATCAGTCAGGTAGCCACTGTTGCTTGAGTAGGGAAGGCAGTATGTTAAAGACAGTGTGACTTTAAGGAACTTCCAAATGATGGATTTAAAAAAAATAAATTAATATTAAAATTAAAAAGGGCACATTTCTAAGGATTTAGAAACTAAGAATTATGCAATGATTAGGAAAAGATTTTTATTATTTTGGAGAGATGGCTCTGCTTAACAAAGCTAAGTCTTCTCAAGAATCTTAATATTCCTTTTTCCAAGACAGGGAAAAAAAGAGACTTTTGGCAGAAAGAGTACTGACTGAAGAAGAAAATAAGAAGCAACATTCTCTTCTTTGTATAACTGAACAGGGATCTTTGGATTGTCCAATCCATACAAGCAGCAGCCAAAATCTAGGAAAATTACACTGGCATCTTCTGCTTCATTACACGCTGTTCTGTCCTCTATCTACTCTACCCAAACAGCATTAGGTTGTGACATGTTACAGGATCGCACCTGCTTTATTGGCCTTTGGCCACAATTTGCAGCGAGTCATTTCTATGACCTGAACTACTGGGGTGAAAATATAACTAAGGTGAGGCAACTTACAGCATTTTAACCATGCCGAAGATTTGTGCCCTAATGAGGAAATCTCACCTACAAAGGAGAGGTGGACAAAGGGGAAAGGAAGAAAAAAGAAACACAGGAAAGAATGTTATGAGCTTGGGGCAAGACTGTTCTTTTACAGGGTCCTTGCATTGTGAAACTCTTTTCAACAGAAATCCACAGCTAACAATGGGGCCCTGTTGTCAGATTGATTGTGCTTTATTGCTCTGAAGCATACAAGTGATTGCTGTTCTTGCCTTCATCATATAAGTGCTCTCTGTATTCGCATCCCTCACTCTGTTAGCTGCAGCTGCAAGTCATCTCTGCTGCTGGAATCGGATTTTTCCATTGCCAATTCACGGATATGTTATAATTGATTGCACTTGAAGTATATACTGTATGCACCATAGGTATTTAAAACTTCACAAAAGTTTTGGTTGTTTTTTGGAATCTTTGAAAATTCCTGAACCCTGACATTTTCTCTCATGGCTTCTTTGTCTTTTCTGTGGGTTCTCCTGGCTAGGATTGGATAAGCCAGTTTACTATGCTCTGCTGGGGATAGGAGCAGAACTCTGTGTTTGATGTTTATTGAGACTGTATCTGCTAGCAGCAGAAGTTCTTGAGATCCACAGTGCTTATCCCTGAGGAAAGCAGTCCAAATGCTCTGTCTCTTACCCATAGGAACTGTGAATCTTTGTCTGCTTACAAAGCTACTCCTGTTGGTTAGATTTTCTCTCTGAGCATTGCAGAGGCTGTTCCCTGGTACTGTCAGGGGATGCAAGAGAATTTAGGCATTTGAAGACAAGAAGATATGGAGCGCTATCACTGTTAAGCAACTGTACCCTAATCAAATTGGTCAAAAGGTTAATGTGGTGGAACGATGACAGCTGAGCTCCCTGGAACAACTGCAGAGTCCAGCCAGGCAGTCAGGCACCGTTTGGGTATGAAGCCTGGTAGAGAGGGTGAGGAAAGTCCCTAAAAGGCTATTAGAGCAAATCCCCAGCTGGTACAAACTGGCCTGGCTCCAGCAGAGCTCCAGAGCTTGCAGAGGGCGATGCTAAAAGGCTTTGCAAAAGCAGGAGGTGTTAAGGACAAAGTGGTGGAAAGGGAGGGGGAGACGCAAAGGTGGCAATGGGACTTCTACACAGAAATGCAGGAATACTTTCTGAAAATTGCTAGCTTCTATTTTTCCTGCTTGATCCCCTGGATAAATCACCAGCTTACTTCATCGTGCATTTGGATTTTGAATATTGCATTGTACCTTTTAATAAATTTTGAAGATATTACAAACCCCTGCTACTTAATTTGCTGTTATCTTGCATATGTGAAGAAAAATACTGCACAAGACACAATGCAATGAAAGATCATACTCGCTATAAATAATACAGAAAAACACCTTCTGCCTTTCAAATGTATCCATTTTTCACAAACCAAACTACTCAATTTCTAAGAGCGAGACTCAGATAAAATTCAGATTAGGCTGATGTGCCAGACTGGAATATCCAGGGAGTTATATTGATTGCAGCATCCATTTGAATAGCAAATTCAGTCCACTTTAAATATAGAATATATATTACCTTTGTCCACAAACAAGTCACTGACATTTCAACATCATTTTGAGATACTGTTTTAAAAGAAGGGGGAAATGTGGGCATGTGGCTTACAATATTTCTCCCTCAGAAGGGTTATAAAAAACTTATTGGTTTGTAGATTTGTTTAATGTTGACAGCAAGTGAAACAGAAGATGAAGTCACTAGAACTTTATTCTCAGCTATTGAAAAATGATCCAGGACTAGTGATATGGCAATGTAAGGAAAAATGCCTTGGTAATTGTTTTACAGTGATTACCAAAGAAAATTTTACTTTAAAATAAGTAAAGTAGTAGACTGTGTTTTAAATAAGTAGGAACTGCCCAAGACATGTTTGTTAGCGAGAACTTTGGAAAAACTTAGAATAAAAAACATTATCTGGCACCACAAGACAAATAAAGTTAAATGAAGGGTTACAGCCACATGCAAAAGTGGTTTCCTCCCCTCTCTTTGGGGAGGAAAAGCTAATGTCTACACACAGGGTACATCTCCTAAGGGCATCACAGGGTTCCTATGCCCTATCTACACAGGGAGGGTACAGATACCACTTTTCTTTCCAAAATAAATCAAGCTGCATTGGTAAAAGAGTGGGCATTCTAATCTTAGCGCACTATCAGGACATAATATGACCTTACTGATGGGGATTTAAGGGCACAATGCAGAACACGTTTACACTCTTCTGCAGTTACAGGAGAAGAAAATGTCATGACAAACTCTTCAATACACCTGCTGGAGCTGACATGACAAAATGGCAACTGATAATGGACAGAGTTCCTAGGCCACTGCATGCTTAGATTTCATTTCCATTTCAGCTACCAGCATGTTTGCAGCTCAGTGAACCTTTGAGATGATTTGGTCTGATAGATCTAACCTTATTTTTAAGCAGAAGCACATTCTACTGAGACAGAATGTAGCTTTCCTTGTCTACATGAATGCTTTGTTCCAGTATAAGCATACTGATGGCTGAAATCAGGGGGATATTCTCTTTTTCTATATGTCAAAAGTTACAGGGAACAAGAAAAAAAAAAAAAAAAAAAANAAAAAAAAAAAAAAAAAAAGACGGAGAATAGTTTAATACCAAAACACATCACCAATTTTTTAGAATAGGGTATGACTGCTATAGAATACTAAATGTGGCTCAATGAAAGGGAAGTTTTCCCTAAATTTATATGGAAAGCAGTTTCTAGTTTTGCTTTAGAAAAAAAACAGGACTTGTTTCCAAAAGGAATCTACTTACATAATTCCTGATCATTCTTCAATGAATTCATAATTCATTGAAGTAGACAAGAGAACAGTGTTTTATGCACAGGAGTCCTTATCATGGTTTTATGGAGCATTAGAAACCTGAACAGAGTGGCATTATGTTATTATAGTGATGACAGCAAACTACAGGTCAAGATTAGCCACATCAATGAGACTGTGAGAACTAGAGAGTTGAATTCAATGTCCTAAGGACAAGAGAGTGCAAAAATGATGAAAAGTAACTAGCCAAGGTCTGTTCTTTGCATTTCTCTGTTTCGGGGAGTTAGCAGTAACAGAGTTCCGAAGGATCGTAAGCCTCACGCTTAGGTACAAGAGCTTCATTTATGCTCAGTCCTGGACCCTCAGCCCGTGTCTGAGCCATGTTGCAGATCTACTTGCATCCAGACCTGTTTCTGTCTCCTGGATAGACTTTGGCTACATCTCCCAGGTGTATACATCTCCAGTCACATCTCTGGCCCTCTCTCCTGGAAGGACAGCCTTATGTTGTACCCTTATCTCCACTCCTGTCTCCTACCCTATCTCCTCTCCTGCTGTTCCTCCATGGGCTTTCTGGAAGGATTCTGGACCTGGTTCATTGTCTTGTCGTACGTGGCAAGGTCAGTGGACCCTGTTATCAATCTTCCCCTCTTCACCTTGTGCTAAGATGCTGTAGGAATGCACCCTGGCTGGTGTGGGCACTGCCTGGGTTGTGGTGACTACTGGTTCATGTCCTTTTGTGGGACAAGCCTGTTTTTGAATGCCCTACGATATAGATACTATCGTCTATAATTATATATGTCATCGTACCTGTATCTCCTTTAAAAGTACCCTGTATTGCCACAGATATTTGCAACTGTCAAGGTTTTCCAACAGACCCATCCTGCAGATGTTTCCATCAGGATCCATCTCCATATGCAAATACAACCACGGGAGCCACATCCACATCTTTCATTCCATTTACTGTCTATGACTGCATGCTCTGGGATGCAGGAAGGGGAGCTCATATTTTGGAGGCATAGTAAGAAAGAGTACAGTAATATGCACATGTGTATTCAAAAGTTAAATTTTTAAACATGCTTTGCCACATCATGAGGGATCAGTGTCAGTAGAAGGCAGGAGGGAGATTTTAGAAAGAAACAAAAAGGCCTGCATGTTATGATCATGGCAACAAATGAGCAAAGCTCATGAAGTATTTTACCCTTTCGAGAAGACATCAGGTGAAACAGTTTTGCACAAAGCTTTGAAAAGTGCAGTACAATGTCGCAACAAGCCTCACTACTATTTAGTGCCCTCATGTCAACTTCTGCATTATGTCGTCTTAGATGAATCATTTTTGGATAAGTACTAGCATCTAATTAGGAAGATGGTTTCGGTTTGATAAGATGTGAAAGTAAGGAAAGCTGCTTGAATGGGCTGGGAGAGATGGAAATTGTATAGAGTAGCTGTTGGGGATTGTCATTTTAATGCACAGAGATTTAATGCACAAAGAGATTTTACACAAAGGATGCTCAGTGCATCTCCTTCATACTCAGGACACCAGAAGTATTTGTCTGAGGTGTAGATCACATCAGGGAGGTTTGAACTTACTAAGAACCTGCTTTTTGGTAAACAAGTCTTAAGTACTCTTTTATTTTTTATTAATTTTTACTCTCATCCAAAACCATTATAGGATTTTTTGCTATCTAAAAATAAAGACTTTAAAATAAAGACATCTCCAGAGAATGATTTATCCACTCCAAAGGTGATTGTCTTCGTTGATGAGTAGGATTAACTTCCTTGGGAAATCTTTCTCTTTCTTCATTGACTGTAGAAAGAATTGAGGTTTTTAGACACATTTTCTTTTTTCCTCAGTTGTATCCTTCTCTTCCTCCTTATAAATTTTATGTAACTTAAAAAGTCCAGTAAACCACCTTCTCCTATGTTTGTGTCACATTATATCTTAAACAGCAGCAAAATCAATGAAGATAGCAGGAAAATCAGGAGAAAAATCAAATTTCATAGCATAAGTAGCCACAAAATCTAGTAGCAACATCAACACTATTTGCTATTTTGATCAATACATCTCATTTGCAAATTAAGTATCTTGTTGGAAGAGTTTGAAACATGAAACTTATGCTAAACTTCCCTTTATAAAGGGGGAATGTGTCAAAAGAGACAAGTTTTCTATCTATCTCAGCTAGTGCAGTGAATGTTAGAATATACCTCCTGTCATTCTCCAAATCCTATTTGAGGATTTGAAAGCTTGTATAATCAAAGGATATAGAGGAGGGGGCAAACATGGAGAAACCCTAATATTTACCAGTTAGCTGTCAGGTAAGTAAAAGCAAATATTATGGTTGGATATGTATTTTTGATTAAATATGTTATGTAAATAACATATTCATCTCCCCTTTCGGTATCCCTTATGCTTTTGGCAAACTGCCAGTGCAGCTCTCGGTGTTGTGACGTTTGAGTTTTCCCACTGTTGATTAAGAAGTCTCCTTAATAGATCTATAAATATCCAATATTAATGTGATAATTTGATATTGCCGAAGTATGTCTAAATGCAAATTGCTACTACTGCACTTTTGCCTGGAATTGTATGGGCAGAGGCAAAAAAAATTAAAGAATCCTGTCCTTCCCAGATTTCTGAAAATTCAGCATTTGAATACAGAGACTTTCAAGGCTATGGAGAAAATAGAAGGAGAATTGAGATCCAAGTTCAGGTAGAGAAGCTAGTTCTAGCTGTGATAGATATAACTTATCAATTACATCTCACTGCAGACTCACTGCAGTTGTGCAGCTTCACATACTATTCAGTTGGAGGGAGGCTGTACTGAAGGAAAAGCCTAGCAAAAAGGCATTTGTGTGCACACATGTGTTCTGTTTGGAAAGGGTTTTCTTCCAAATTTCTATAAGCTCTGTAGCTTCTCTGCTGGGCTAGAATCTGAATGCCACTTTTGCCAGGCATCAAGGGCTGTTCAGTGCCCCAGGAATGGGCTGTTAGCTAAGAATAAACACAACTACTTAAGGTTTTTCATTTCTTTGAGGAAATACTAGAGTAACTTCATCTATGAAGAATAATTGGGCATATTAAGTATCTTGTGTATCAAGAGTATCTTTTTGGTAGGAGGTATTGAGAAGAAAAGACATTTGATATAAAAATAATGACTTAGCGTGATGATAATTAACTCTGTGTTGATTGTCTTTATTCTTTTAGTTCAGATCACAAGAGAACTTTAACCTCCGTGAGATGTTAGGCCTGAAAAGCTATAGGGAATAGCTTTTATAGGGAATGGTTGAAACAGTCTCTAAAAAAATTATCTCAGTACTGCCATTGCTCCAAAGAAACAAAGAAACATAGAACATAGAAAACACAGGAACATAGAAAAATTGTCCCTAGAAGAGGTCCTGGGACAAGCCCTATTTGTAACCAAATGGCCCAACTGCATGGTTCTGCCTTCTCAGCAAATGGCAACTCTCTTCATAACACATGTTCTTCAAGTTTTAGAAGGAGGTAAAATGACTGAAAAGTTCTTATACTCTGAAGAAAAATAAAAGAAATTCATAGATTATGACAGATCTGACTTTTTTTTTTGTAGTAGACATTACATGTGCTCACTGTTTCTGGCCATATAAACCTCCAGATCCTCCTGCTGAAAAGCTGGGAGAGAAGAAGATATAACGACCAAGACTTTGGCTAGCAGTGTACTTAAAAACTTCACCTGACCCAAATGCAATGAATCCTGGAGAAGAGAGGGAGGAAAAACAAACAAACAGAAAAGCACATTCTGCTATTTCCTTTTCATTATTGGAGCTAGATGTTTCCTTTATGGGACAACAATGGTAGTTTCAAGATCAATGGCCATGGAGTCAAGCAGTTAGCCAATACTTGCTGCTATCTTGCCTATTTAGTTCTTAACTGCAGGTAAATTATGACTGTTGCATACAACCTGAAAGACTTTATCATCCTTCCCTGAAATAATCTGACAAAATAAATACTAGGCTCTTCGAGAGAAAATAAGAGAAAAGAAAAAAAACAGAGAAAATTTCTTATCTTTTGGCACAGAGAACTTTTGGAAAAAGAAATCACTGAAAGAATTAATATCTGTCAAACACTTTGATGAATTAAACGTTTTTATGATGTAGTTGAGCTGTGTTATTACTGCCAATAATAATTGGATGACTATCTGTAAATACTGACCAAGAAAAAAGCAGAAAAAGATATGAGGTATTCTGGACACACCCCGCAATTATAAGATAGTAATGTGAAAATGCTGCAACAAACATTTTTTTTTTAAGGTTTTCCTTTTATTCTATTTCAAGGAACTCCAGGTGAACTGTTTGTCTCTGCAAAATGTTGTAAATGAAAGTGAATTCATATATTCTCATATGAGCAAGATAGTCTGCCCTATCAGTACTGCTAATACATTGCATGCAGTTTGGCAACATTTTAGGAACAAAAAGAATAAAAAAAATACAGGACCTATAACTATAAAAGGAGAATCTAACTCCAGAGCAAAATCATGAATTCTCACCAGCTGCAAAACCAGCAAATCTATTCTTCGTGTTTCCTCTAGAATGGGCACCAAGAGCTGCTTTTACATAGGTATCTGCAAAGAAACGAAATATGGAGAATAAACAGGTTAGGAAGCAGACACTAGTGGATTACAAGATGAGCAATCAGCAGCAGTGTCAGGCTGTTGCTAAAAAGAAGCCTTGTCATGGATTCTCTGATAAGGAATATAATTTGCATGACAAGTGTGTAACAGTTCCAGCCTTTAATCACTGCTAAAATCTCATCAGGAATAAGATGCTCAGTTCTGGTTTACTGAATGTCTAGAATGAGGGAAAGATCAGGGAACTTTACTAAGAGTAACTGAAGAAAGAGAAAACATGAATCCCTAATGAAGGGAAGACTTTGAGGACACATGGTAGTTATCTTCAGATAAATAACACATGAAAAGAAGAGCTCCAGAGGTGAAAGAGATAGAATAATTCTCTATATTCATTGATGTTAGACCAAAATGTCATAGGTCTTTCTTATATAAAGATATTTATATATTCTAAGTCCATTAGCAAGGATAGTGAAGCACTGGTCTGGTTGAATAAAAATGGTGTGGATTCTCTATGTTCTGATGCTTTTAAGATTTAGACATTTACCAGTATAAGCAATATGGATCTTGCCTTCAGCAGAATTGATCAGATGGTCTTGGAAGTTCTCTTCCAGCCTTGTTTCCTACTGTTCTTGGAGAATATTCACTAATCAATGGGTAACATGAGGAAGTCAAAGTGTTTTATGGATAGATTCTAGTAAGGCTTACTAGATGCTAGTCTTTAGTTAATGCTAAATATTATGTCCATATCACAGCTTGGTACTAAGACACAAATAAATGATATTGCATAAATATAGAACAAAATTCTTTCCAAGTGACTAAACCATCTGTAGCTTGGGAGACCTATTCTGCATTTTCAACAAAATGCTGCGACATGTACATTAACATTTTTTTCTCTTCTAGGAAAGGCTCTTTTCTGATTAGGGTGAAAACAGGGCAAAGACCAAAATGCCAAACAAACAGACTGTCCATTCCATTAATTTTTTACAAAAAAAAAAAAAAAAAAAATCCAAACCTTATAAAAATGTTTATTGAATCCATTATGTGGGATTAAACAAATTAAGAACGAAGCAAAACCCCTTGCACTGCTCTTTCCCATTGCAGATTTCAAACAGCAGTAGTTCTGCATATTTTGTAAGAATACAGATATGATGAGAAAGGGCATGACTCTGCCTTCTTTTATCCTGAGGAAAATTAAGAGTAACTCCAGCAACATCAGTGGAATTACAATGATGTAAAAGTGGTATATATGAGGGGAAAAAGCCATCCAAAGCAGTACACTTCATTGGTTTCAATAAATTCTCTCCCCTTTTAACATCAGTTGTATAAAAACCTCCAATAAAATTTTATGTGCTAGGTCTGGTGCTGAAATGACCAGAGTCCAGATATAGACTCTTTCCAATAACATAAAACTGCAGTAAGCAATTATAATATTTCTGCTTAAATATGTTGTTCCAATTTGTTTAGCATCTCATCCTGGAGCAATTCTCCCCCATCATCTGCAATCTCCAGTACTACCAGCCTGACTTTCTCCAAGATAGACAGGAATATGATATTGGCCCTTGCATTTAAATCTACATCTTTCTGAAAATATATTTTCCCCAGATGTTACATTACAAAGTATTTCTCCTGAAGCCTTGTGGTTGCCTTGTTAGCAATTATATTCAAAATGCTTATGTTTTGTGTTATTTTATTCCTACCAAGAGAGTAGCAAACCATCCCCAGCATAAATACTGCACAGTCATGGAGACTTACAGATTTAACTATTATAGTGCACATTGCTTAGTATTACAGTCCTATATGAATTCATTTAGGTTTTAATTTTCCATCATATTTTGCATTTGATAGCAGCATAAGAATTTTTTACAATGAAAGATCAGACTTATAAAAGTAATTTTGCCAAGACTTACCTGGCCTTGATAAAATAACTCAGTATAGCTTCTCTGGCCATTAGAATCCTGCATTTTCCCTTGTATTAATGAATACACATATTTTAGTGAAACTGTATGAATGTGAATTTTAAGGTCACCCATTTAGTGGATGTCCTATTCATTCTGTTACTCTGAGTAATCTGTTAAAATTGTCAGGATTGGCTTTCTTCCTACAACTGCCCTGGCTATTATATTGAACAGAAACAAGCATTTGAAATGTTTGAGTGTGGATTGTAGAGGCAGCTAGTTCAAGTTCGACCATGTGAACTAAGATTTTAAATGCCTGTGACATACAAACCTGTAACAACTGCTACCAGGTGATATTCTCTCTATAACATGGGAGACAGGCAAGTATTTGAATGATATATTGTAGAAATAATCTTTGCAC
Organism: Nothoprocta pentlandii; assembly: GCA_013398315.1. NCBI lineage: Eukaryota > Metazoa > Chordata > Aves > Tinamiformes > Tinamidae > Nothoprocta > Nothoprocta pentlandii. The sequence goes on from VZSG01000122.1 coordinate 1,338,579, forward strand.
GGTAAGCACATCAATTTAGAAAGAGAGTAGTTAAGGAGTCATTTTTCAGTGTAATGTCCAAATACAACAAAAAACATCAGAACAGACACAAGATAAAGCAAAATGTTGTTGCTGAATCAAAGCATATGTGTGTATTTAGACCAATCCAAATTCCAATTCAGTATCAAATAGACTTTTTTTTTAGATCCTTCCATTACACGTACACTATTAAATACATTCTTCCTTTTAAAATTAAAAAAAAAGATTTAAAAAATCCATAATTTAAAACAAAATAAAAATATTTAATTGAGAAAAATGTTACATTTGCACTATCCATACAGCTTAATAAGAATTAGTTTGAATATTGCTTTACAGTGTTTGCTATATCAGCATTTGGTTAGGGATGCTGTGAACGTCTAAGACCTCTAATCCTGATTTTCTGGTTCACTAACGCTCCTCTGCACAGAGCTGTGTCCATGCATAGGTCTGTTTACTTTAAGAAATGTGAAGAAGAGAATTTTCTATGAATAAGAAGGAGTATATATTAACCTTAGGTACAATACTAATTCTACATCAAAGCGGAACCAAGTATACCCTCTGAGTGTCCAAATTCAAATGCAAAATTTACGAAAGCATCAGTGAACCAGATGGATTTTAAAGAAGACCGACTCTCTAAGTATTGTCAAAAATGATACAAAACTGAAGTAAACTAAGGAGAGAACTTTGTGGCGTAGGTTAGAAAAGTCAATACATCAATTCTAGTATTGTCTTTTAAGAATTACATTAATCTCCTCATGAGGTGTTTTTATCAGGATCCCGCTCCTGGGATGTTATTTCCAAGGAAAAGATTTTTTCCTTCTGTGTCAAATGGGATTTTCCCTTTTCCACTATGTATTTTGCAACAGATATGCAGCAATTGAATTTGAGCATTTAGGTTGCCATCTGTGACTTGCACATATATGTGCATATGTATATGTATATGATATGTTCTTTTTATGTTTGTATATATTACGTACATGCAGTACAGACTGTCATTTTATGAGGAAATTTTTGGACACAGAGTAATAAAAATGACTAAGGACATTTTTAAGAAAAAAAAAAGAGTTGAACTAAGATTTCCTGAACCCTTATATCAGACTCAAAAACATATTCTTGCCTTTTTTTAGAGATATTTTTTAACTTGAGTTAAAACAAAGAAAAAAAAGTGTCTCTCTAAATCTTATCACTTTCAAAAAAATGAAAGCATGTAGGTCCCTAAAAACATCAGTTAATGGTCCCTATACCCTCTCTGCAACTGAGCATTAAAATGTATATAAAAATGATACTTGATATGTGGAGTGAATCCAATACACTAATTGCAATTCAGGGAATTTTATGATTAGAGAGCCAAAAATGCATATACAGTTTAGTATTTCATAAGATAGACACAAGATGGCAAGATATTAATAATTTTAATAAGTCTAATTTTAATAAGCCTATAGCCTCACATCTTAAACCTATAGCACCTCCACATACACAACTCACCAGCAGTCTCTGCAGTCCTTATTGCTTTTGCTCAAGGAAGTTTTTTCATTATATATTTAATGGTTGTCTTTTTGATACCTTTCTACTTTTTTTTTTTTCTTTTCAATTTTTCCTATTTTACAGATAAAACCTTCAGCAATAATTTTTGTTCTTTCAATTTATTGTGAAGATTACTAGTTTTCTTTCTCACAACTCTGAAATACTGAAAATGCTTAGGTAACTAATTTGCAACAATCCTCCAGGAGTTACCATCAGGGAACGTTTACTATCTTCATTATCCAGAAAGACAAATTGAGACACAACAGGTTGAACGAATTTCTGAGGCTATGCAATGAGGAATCAATAGTAGAAAAAGTATTAAAGATTCTGACTTTCAGTTCCATAGTTAGACAAGGAACAAACCTGTCAATAGACTTTACATCAAACTAGGTCATTAGACCTAAGGAAAATAGACAAGTATACCATTTCTTATTATGCTTGTTATTTACATAGCTGAGGTATTTCAATATAGATCTATGAGTGGTGTGAAAAGGAGAGATTAGCTCACTGTGGTAGTGGCAACAAATCAATGAGTGCATAAAATCCAGGAAGATTTATTTTCAAGATACAGGGAAACTCACAGCAGTATCTGTATACAAATCCTTGATCATCATAAGGAAATATGCTGTCAGCCTTCCAGTCGGCGGGATGTCGCATGAAAAGGGATGGTGGAGCTCAAACAAGTCAGTCAAAATGAAACAGCAACAAAAGATGGGCTTTAATTCTATGTCGAAAAATGTCAGCCAAAGGCAAAATGTAGGAATCTCTAAGTATATCAAATGACTGTTGCCTCAGTGGTTGCAGAGATCATCATGGAAGCTGTCCTGGCTTGATCTTGTAGTTCTTGCAAACATAGGACAGGTCCACTTGCCTTATGTGTTTGGTAAGAAAATATGACACCTCCATTTCATCTGAACTCCTGGCTGTACCTTTTCTGTCAAAAGTTCAGCATGTTTGAACTGATCGCAGAGTGCAGTTATGTTGGGAATTTGGGGCCCTGTGACTGGAATTAAATTTTTAAAGCTGAACTTTGTTGAGTCTTTGAGGAGATGTTAAGTGTTTTCTTCAGGATATGAATCTCAGTTCACAAAGACAGCTTTTATATTTCATACCTATAATCCAGAAAAGATTAAGAGTCATGCTGAATCCACTCTATATTTTTTATATTCCCTGCAGTCATTTGGATGCTCCAGTTAACAGTGTGGTAGTTCTGTACTTATTGGTAAAGCTTTAGTTCTGCAGTTCGAGTGAATCATCTGTGGCTCAGACACAGCACAGCAAATTTTATAATGATCTTCCTGAAAAGGTGTCTTAAGAGAGAGAGAGAGAGACTGAGAAAAACACACTTACAATCACTTAAACAGGCTGCCCAGGGAGGTTGTGGAGTCTCCTTCTCTGGAGGTCTTCAAAACCCGCCTGGATGCTGCCCTGTGCCACATGCTGTAGGTGTGCCTGCTTGAGCAGGAAGGTTGGACTAGATGATCTCTAGAGGTCCCTTCCAAACCTCGAATATTCTGTGATTCTGTGATATGGAGGTGATGAGTTAAATATCTTCAACTTGACAGTGGAGGGAGAGAAGAAAGGAAAACATTCTACACATCTGTATGTCATGCAGTTATAGAGAATTTGTTTATTGCATATCCCTCTTTGTGACAGAGAAGTTACTGAGGGCATTTTGTATGTTAAATGGGAAGTAACAAGTTTTATAGTAATTTTTCAGATGTAACATAAGTTTCTACTCCCTTAGCTTGTGAGGTCAAAAGGAATTTGTTAGAATACATGCTATTTTGATCTATTAACAGCATACTAAAGAGGATGATTAAGATCTATTTTGATTCTATTTAGACAGCAGTGTTAGTTCTTTATAAACAGTTCTTTGTCAAGGGTGAGCCTGGAGTTGTAATATTTAAAGATGAAAATAAAAGCAATATTCTGAATGTATGCCATGCAATAGTCTGAATGGCTTCTCTTTATCACATTACTAGAGTAGCACCACTGTTCAAGTGATTCCTCACCTGAAATAGTGCTTTTTATTTGCAAAATACATAGTTTTTTATTGCAGTAAATATCACAAGCTTGGTCAGTAACAGAAAAGAGGAAAGAATAGCTTTTGCTTAATGTAAACATGATTATTATCTTGATCAGGTAACAAATTCATGTTTGTGCTCCTATATTTTGGGTCTTTGAGGGTTTAAAGCTCAGCAAGTACATTACTGACCTGTAGTTATGTGTTGCTACATATAATGAATCTGAATATGTGATTAAATAAAGTTCTAAAATACATTGAAAATATCTTATAGATCATAATTTACATTTTAATCTTTAGTTTGTTGTAAGAACAAGTTCTGTGTAAAATGTCCAAAAACAAGAGAATAACAATGAGAGCAAGACTATGGTGTGAAAAATGGGATTCTCCTGAGGAATAACTCTCCCTTGAGCGCTGTTTTTTTTTTGTGTGTGTGTTTGTTTGTTTCTTTTTTTTTTTTTCTTTTTTCTTTTTTCAGTAGACTTTGGACTTACTCTGCAGTGAGAAAAGAATATTTATTCAAGTGTATTTCACTGAGTGAAATTCATTCCCAGAGCACACCTAAATTTGCGGATAGCACTGTGCTTTGCTCTTTTCAGACAGATGAGAATTACTGTGTTTCAGGATATTTGTTCCCCTAAATATTTATCCACAAATCTGCATATGTGAATATGACAACATTAAAAATGTCTATTTTTACTATAAAGAATTTAACTTCAGACACTGAAGCATTAATATAATGGTGAATCCTTTGCCTTTATGATTGCAACTCAAAGCACAAGTATCGCGATATAAAATAAAAAGCAGTATGCCAGCATAGTGTCACTAACACTATTTCATCATTCACCAAATAAATGCAAAAGGTATTTCCATCTACTTATAGCTACATGTGTTGCAATTCAGTAGTTGTTACTTGGAGCTCTCCCAGGCTGTGAAACCATAAAGGTTTCTGAAAAAGTGATATAGTGGTGCTACATATACTAACCTCGCATAGAAGAAGGAAGGGGAACTTAAATGGGGCTCAAATTACCTTATAAAAATAGGCCAAGGATTTGGCTAGGGAAACTGCAGGAACATATTAATTCCTCCATTCAACACACTCTCTAAGCATGAGGGCTGTGGACCTGTATTACAGCTTAAAACTACCTCTCAACACAGAAAATTTTTCTCACAAAGTGGTTATCTTACACTCCCGTTAGAGTGGCATATACCACAAAAGATGGCATTTTCTAAAGTAAACTCCATGCATTCAGGGGATGGCAAATTCACATTGCTTCTACACTGTACAACAGAAAAAATCCCAATCTTCCAAATATTCAAACTGTATGTTCACAGAGAGCTTAGGTGTCACATGCAGTTAGCTCTGCCATCCACCAGCCACATTACTAGACCTGGCGTTGAGTCTCTGTTATAATCTGGGGACCCTGCAAATTTCACAGCAACTTAGATTTACCCACACTGTGCTTGCTGATGACATCTAGGTTAGTGTATGATTAGGGATATCAGGATCTCTGCTCCGGCTTTATGGAACAAATTTCTGAATGCACATGAGATAAAACCCTCAAGAAAGAATCAGTTTCAGGAATGAAAAATCTAGGGATTTGGCTCCAGGCCATACAGACGCCCTTTCATGGCTCAATTTCATACTAAGCCAATTATCCAGTATGAAAACTGAAAGAGGAGAGTCCTATATTTTATGTTTTGCCAATAAAAGCTCTTTCTGAGACAGAAGCAACTGCACAGGCTTAAGCAGATATAAATTACACACCCTTGGGGCCAGTGCTGGTTAACCTGATCACTACTCTATTGTAACTAAGGATGGACAAAACCCAAGAGGAGATCTGTTCAGGTAGGATACAACGTTTATTTTCCACTTTCCAGCAACACACTGGATGCTTTTGTTTTTATCTTTGTGACTAGCACGCATGAAATAAAACCAACAAAAATGGGGACTGTTCACCTGTGAACCATGATGAAACCTGTAAGCATCATCTGCTTACAGCAACATGAGCAACATGATCATCCCTAACATTTTGGCAATGAATGTTTTCATTGGCTCTGAAGGCAGTTACTTCTTTGTTACTGTGGCCCAGAACTCCCAGCAGAAGCTCTGTCAACTCGCAGACAGAAGGTGAAGAAGGCTCTGACAATGCAAACTTTGATGAACTTCATGCAAATTGACACCTGGGGAATACTTCACAAACTGTTTCTGCTCAGCTGAGTGTAGGAGATAGAATCAAATCTGGTAGCTGTAGTTAAGGACAGACAGAGAAGAGGCTAAAGAAAACCAGGAAATAAAAGAAATTTGTGAAAGAATAAGTGATGGTAGCAATGTAGACAGGAATATCATACTTCTGATCTCATATCCCCAGTCAAAGGTATGGACACTCACAACTCCTACCATCCTAGTACCTTCTTTTGAAAGAGGATTCTGCAAGATCTATGATGGAAGCATCAGGAAAGAGCTTTCTTGAGTACCTAGAGTAATTTGGGTACCACAGCACTTCTAGTTTAGCACTTCTACTGTGAATGCCTAGAGAATCTCTCATTCTCTTAGGCTGAGTGCTACCTATACAGCAGCTACACCAAGGATCTCCAGAGCTCCTGTAGTATGATGACAGAGTATGATGAGGTTGTTGTCCAGAAATCCCAGAAAATATTTTTAAAAAACTAAAATCTTAGCCAAATTTGTGCCTGGAAATGAGAATTTAACTGAGGTATCAAAATAATTACACCACAGCAATGGAACTTTCAAGGGTAACTTCCTCAATAAAATTATAGTGCTAGCATGTGAATTCCTGGTCAGCTAAGCTGTATAGGACTAAAGACTTACAGTGTGAAAATACATGAGTACACACTTACATAGAGATAAACACATAACATAATAGATATAGAAACTGGTATACAATATATTGAATAGTATTTATCTGTAATAATAATATAAGTAATAATATACTCAAATATGCATATAGAATATATAGTATATAAATATATGCTAAAAATGTAAAACCTAATAAATTATTTAAAAGTAGTAAGTTATTGTAATATTGGACATTCTCTGCTAATCCATATTTTACACTTAATTACAGGATAATTTTGATAAAGCCAGCCTGTGCTTCGCGTGCTTCATATGATCAAAAACCTGGGCAAATTGGCACAGAACTACTGAAATCCCCATATCATGATCGACATCATACATGTTGTCAAGAATAAGGGCCCCAGGACTCAGTCCTGGTGTACTTTACTGATATCCAAAAACTGCAAGTTGAGCAATTGATCAATACCAACCTTGGTGCTCTGCCTCACTTTAACCTCAGGGTCCATTCTCCCAGCCTTAACATTTTGAATGAGAAGACTCCAGAAGAAGCTGTCCAAAGCTTTAGTAAAGCTGGGATATATATCCAATACTCTGCCCTTGTCCACAAAACCAGTCATTTCATCTTAGAAGGCAATCAGGTTAGTCAAGTATGATTTACCTTTGGAAATTTTGCATTTACTGTTTTCAGGCATCTTCTCTTTCATGTTTCTTTCTAGACTTCTTAATAAAAATGAATGCAACATTAATATTTACTCCTCCATTTGATTTTATTTATTTAGTTTTATATAAACGAGGGACAGCTGCTCCCAGTCACATCAGCCATCTCTCCCAGCACCCAATGGAGTTTAGCATGTCCAGCTTCTCTAATTAGTGCCTAATCTGTTGCTTTCTCACTGCTGGCTGCCTTTCTCCTTTCCAGATATCGTTGGTATGCACAGAGATCTCAGAGCAGGCTTTGCCAATAAGCACTAATCCAGAAAAAAAAAAAAAAACATTTAATACATCAGACTTTTCCACAGTGAGTCACTGGATTGTCTCTCCTATCCACCAAAAGACTTTTGTTTTCTCTGGACTCTTCTTGCCCATGAACCATCGCTTTGAGTCTTCATCTGAGCAACCTGCAAAAACTTGGGCAAGCCAGACAGCAGTTCCCAGTGAGTGCAAGCAGAGAAGGAGCTCTCACTGACAGCAAGTATTCTCCTTCCTTGTCCTGTGTTAAGCTGGCACAGTTGCCTGGGGACTCCTCCAAAGTGTGAAATAAAAATCTGTTTAGTGTCTGCTGCTAGACAGACTCAGGCAGCATTATGCTGTCTACTGAAATATTGCAGCAGCAGCTGTCCCATAGTGGTAGAAAGAGAGCATCCCCACTGTGCAGATAGTGGGGTTTCTCCTCTGTGTACGTGAAATCAATGACTGCCTGCAGAAGGGAGCCCTTGTTTTCCTAAGAAATGGAAATTCTGGCACAGTAGGGAAGAGGATAACAACCGAATGGTATTATAGACACAGTGCAGAGGTGTGAAGGGGAAAGGGGGAAGTGAGGAAGTGAGGAAAAAAGGAAAATATTCAAGAGAAAGGCAATGAAGAGAGAAAGGAGAGTAAAAACAGCATTGCACGTAAAGAAGACACAGTCAGAAAACAGATAGAGGAGGCTGAAGACTAAATAGATTAAGGACTCTAACAAAATCTCATTGTGCCAAACAGGAAAAGCACTGACTCACCAAATTCATTGAGTGGAAGGACACAACTGGGTAATGAGAAAGCATAAACCATTCAGCAAAACAAAAGTAAGTCCTTCAATCTAAATTAGATTTTGCTCTTGCATTTTGTGATTTTCATCATCATCTCTGAAATGCCATGAGTCTCCGTCCTTTCCAGAAAAAGACTAGATATTCCTTTAAAGAAACATAGATGAGCTGCAGAGCAGAGAAGAAAAAGAGAATCATAAAACAGCTAAGGTTAGAAGGGACCTTTAAAAATTATCTAGCCCTATATCCCTGCTCAAGCAGGATTACCAAGAGCAGGTTGCCCAGGACCCTGTTCAGGCAGCTTTGGAATATCTCAAATAATGAAGATTGCAATGTGTTCTCTTCAATCCCTTAGACTGAGAGTGGAGATGAAAGTGTATTGATGTAGAAAGAGCTACATGATTCTGTTTGCTGGACTTCTAGCAATTTGGAAAGATCTGAGCCACCCAGAGTGAGTCACCCTTACTTCAAAATCCCAGGGTTTGCTTCATGACTGCTGAAGATACTCAGTATATTCTGCTTAAGGAGGCATCTCAGCTTAGAAACTGCTGCTTCTCTTCAGTTGTCTGCCTTCACTTAACGCAGAAAAAAAAATCAGTGCAATTACCATTAGCAAATGTATTGCATCTCATATAGAGGGGACTGTTCCCATTCCCATTTGCATATTGAAAGCTACTTATCAAGAATGAAGCTCTCCTACAGAATCACTTAGAGAAGGCAGGTTTTTTTTTTCTAAAGAGTAACTGCACGTTATTGTTGACTCCTGCAAAATGATTATAGGATTACTATATGGAGTATTAATATGCTCTTTTTGCAATAACATGAGGATATTTAACTGTGTATGTGCAGGGGTCATAATTTATATACCTATAAAAATGTTCTGTAGGGCATAAGAAATGAACTTAAGCTGATTTTTATGTGTATTCTGGACACTGTAATGCTTTCATCTGCAGGCAGTACACTTCCCTGTTTTATTTCAATTATTCATAGTTTAATTGACATCAGAGACCATTTTTCATCCAGAGACTGAGAAGGGAAAGAAGACTTCTATAAGTACCATTTATGAACACAGATTCCTTCCTTCTAATCAATCTGTTAATTAAACCCTTAATAAAAGTGCTAGCAAATAGAGAAAAAGGAAAGTAAGTGTCCTGATAAAGTCCTTTTCTTGTCAAAAAGCTTATTTTCACGAATGTTTTCTAAGCAAAGCTGTCTTTACCTAACACTACTTAGAGTTTTCAATGTCTTTTCCTAAAGTGTCTCTATTTTCTTCTCTTGTTCCTGTTCTTAAGGCTTGATTGTACTTACGCAAATGAAATATACCAAGATTTCTGAAAAATGTCATAATTAACATTCAGAAAATGGTGCGGGATGTATTTGCTAATTTGTACTTGCATTATTGGAGTGCTTGAAGGACTCTCTGTGACAGGTGAGGTACAAACACTTCTTGAAACATAGCCTTGCTCTGATGTTTTCATAACAGGAAAAGAGGGAAGAATTCGATTAATGTATTCTTATTTCCACTTTGCAAATGGATACTTGAAGAACAGAGAAGTGAAGTGTCGTTCTGAGAGTTGTGAAGCAGAATTGTGCCAGCATGAGAAATGCATCAGGTCTCCTGAGTGTCCACCCTGTGCTTCACCCATGAAATAATTTGCACCTTTCCGTGTAGATCCTTTCATCCTCATTGTCTTCCAAGGGAGTTACACTTTGACAACAGTTAAAAGTGAGGGCACTGTTAATCAAAAAAGTTCTCAATCACATTCCAAACTGTATTACATTATGGGTAATAATAAATTTACAAGAGTAACTTTGTAGAGCTGGCAGTCCATCTGTCAGAATTTACCATGCAAATAAAACTAAAGCTCATAAACAAATGACTGGCTTAATCCTATCGGCAGAACTCTATATTGAACCAGACCCTAAATATTTCCTTTATGCTCCTTCTTTCACATAGCTGTGTTACTCCCATCAATACTCCTAGCAGTATTTCTTGCAGAGACAACATGATCTATCCCAAAATGTTGTGTTAGTTTCCCAGACACTGAACTAAACTGTCTTTTCTGGCTAGCTTCATCTAGCAGACTTGAAACACTTCCTGAAGGAGGAATATATTAGTAAAGTTCTTGGCTATTATTTATTCAAGCTGAACAATCTCAGGTCTACACAGACAAATAATTATAATAGTCCTTCCTGGAAGTTCCCTTAGCTCTGAGACCCAATAAATTTTTAAGGATTTTGTAAAGGTCATTATATTCCATTTTACTTCGAGGAATTGGAGATAAAGTGATGCAGACATCTCCCAAAAGCTCCTGCCATCCACTGGTAGGAGAAGACAACATGTGTGTGCTTTGTAGTCGCCACTCCTGCTGCCATTCACAATGTTCATTAAGATCAGCCTCATTTTAATCTGAAAAAGTACAATGTCTCCGATGAATTTGGGGGGTATTACAAGCATTGTGAAACCTACTGTATTATTCTTTTATGCAGTCCCATGTTTATCTTTAAGCAATGATCTTTACCACCAGGAAACATAATCCTTTATTGTAAATACTTAGCTTGCTCATGGCCAGGTAGGTATAAATAAATAAATAAATAAATAGAGAGAAACATAGAACTTTAGGTGTAATCCAACCAGTTTTATCCTCAAACATGTGATCCCCGTGCATCCCAACAATATAGTTTAGAAGGTTTCTGTATTAAATGTTCTAGGTTTCTAGAGAATATTTTTAAAGCTCGAACTTCTACACTAACATTATTAGTATGCATTCTCAATATTAAATTATTATAATCAAGGTTTGGGGTTTTATGCTTGTATGTTTGGGGCATCTCAGTGCTTCTTGCAACTTGATTTTGCTTGGGCTAACACTGAGGTTTCAGCCTGCATAGTCAGACATAAGCAATATTATAAAATTGAAATATGACTGCTGGAGCTAAATACCTGAGACTTCAGAGTGGCAGCTGCAGGAGACTCATCAGTTTCTCTTGAGCCACTGAAAAAGCAAGACGATGATCAACCTTTTCTGTCGTAACCTTAGAAGATGAAAAGTTGTGTCCAAACTGCTAAATTCACTACAGGTGTGTTCATATAAAGCATCTGATATCAGTCCCTGACAGTAAATCCAGAAGAGACTACAAGATAAACTGATGTAGTTTTCTTTGTAATGAAGATGAAACACTTGGGTCTGGTTACCCTTGCAAAGATCCTATTAACTTCTGTCAATCAACCTATTTGGGAACTTTCTCTTAACTGTGACATGAATGTAGGAGCATGAACTGGAAAGGAACTTTAGAGCTGTAATGTCAGAGGCAGGTATCATCTCAGGGATTTCAAGAAACAAGCTACATCATTTCATCATAGACAACCAAATAAACAAAATATGGATCTTACTTCTTTGAAGAGGACTTCTAATTCAAGCAAACTGAATTAAGTTGTCTTGTATAATTATAGAAGGGTTTAGGAAATCTGGAATTTTGTTTCTTTTCGTAGGAAGAGCATAGTAGTAATTAATTCTCAGTTTGGATAAAGGAGTAAAAAAACCCAAACATAGTCATAGAAAAAAAAAAAAAATCAAAGCAATAGTTTGGAAAAGTATTTCCTTACTCTTTGGAAAAAAAATGTAGGAATTGTAGAGAAATAAAAAATAGGAAGCAAAATTGATATAAGGACTAGAAGATCACAAGACATAAGAGGAGAGAGTAAGGAAGCTAAATTTACAATGTCTAAAAGAGCAAAAGCTCAGGGGCGATGTGATCTTGGTCTATAAATATCTTCAAGGTACAGATATAAATGAAAGGAGAGAATTATTCAGTCTGAGACTATGAGTTCTGGAAGAAAAAGCCTGGAGCTAAGAATGGAGAAGTCTAGGTAAAAGTTTTTAGCTGTATAAAGACAACGAACAGTGAGCAGACTTAAAAATGGTATTTGAGACACTATCCCTGAGATGAGGTTTTCACACTAATAAATACACTTCACATTTTCATCTAACAAATTTCCTGCTACTTTAGGAACCTGGGCTGCCCTGAAATTCCCTTGATCTCCTCTGGGGTAAATTTTTAGTTTCTGAGACTTCAGCATTTTATGCTACAGGTTTTAAGGTTGTCACAGAATATCAAGAAAGGGAAAAATACTTGATGGCCTGAGATAACTGATCTGCATGAGGCAAAGGTGGCAAGGTAGAAGAAACTTTTTAATAGCTCTTTTTGTATAGATACTAACTTCTGTGGATGACCTTGATGCTTTAATCCTCCGTAACTTCCAAATATCAGCTCTATTCTTGTTCTTGAAGCAGACACTTCATTTAGAAGACACTTCATTTTCCTTCCTGAACTTCATTATCTTACTGCCTTCAGATACCTCCTTTAAAATATTCCTAAAGACATTAAAATCTAGATGGTGGGCTGGCTCTAATAATCTTGCCACAGCTTTATGGCACATTGAAGCCACTAGTTAGAAATGTGGCCCTTGGTTCCAAAAAGTAGATGGAACCTTGATTTACCAGTTTCATCTTGTGCAGAGGAAGAAATAATTTTCAGACCTGCAATACCATAGACAAAGTAGTTCCCTAAGAAACGGTATCTTATTTCTATGATTACACTGAGACTCGATCATTTTGGTAAATTAAGGCAATATAAGCATAGTACTGTAACCCACAGACTGATATTAACTTTGAATACATGAGGAAAAAGAAAAAGCACAACAGCTATATTAACTTTGAGGTAACAGAATCAAGTCTGCTGCCTACTACTAACACTAGAAATACAGAGGGATTGCAAATAAGAACCATAATCATGATTAAAGAATTAAGAAGTTGATAAAGAGTTGATTGTATAGGGAATTTCAGTCTAGAAGGTAATAACTGACCATTGCTGAAGAACCAGTGTATTTAAGTATATCTTACAGCATGAGACTGCTGTAAGACCAAAAAAAAAAGGATAGAGAAAATAGAGGTTTATGTTTCTGCTAGAGACATTGAAGTTAGAACCTGAGGAAAAAGCTTGCTAAAGATAAGTATAGTCAAGTGCTGGAAAGAGATTTACTGTGTAGATTAAGAAATCTGCATCAGCTGAAGCTTGCAAGATAAAATCTAGTTAAGAATGTTTTAGGTAGAGTTGATCCTGTCCTGAAGAAGAGTAATGTTATATTTGATTCAGTCAAGAGGCAGAAGAATGAACTCGACAATCTCTTGAAATCCCTTTCAAGGTGTTTTTCATGATAAGGTCCAATGGAAAAAAAAAAAAAAAAAAAAAAAAAAAAAAAAAAAAAAAAGCTGCAGCTACTCTGACTCAGGCTACAAGCATAATATACTTTTAATTCTTTAGTACTTAAAATACTTTAATATAGAAGACAATTGAATAGTGAACAATTAAAAAACTTTCTCAACTTGCTTGTGGGTTCTCTATCCATTTCAAGGAATTTTTAAAGTAAAACAGAATATAGAAATAACAGCCATCCCTATAATAACAGCTATCACTATACTGGACGTGGGAAGTGTTTCAGAAATCCTACAGCTCTGTGTTATGCAGTATTTTACAACTGTCCTGAGTTATTTATTTATTTTGGTCATTGACTGCTTTCTGGTTCTCAGACTCTGACACTATTTAACATGTCTTAAAAAAGTTTAGAAAAATAACAGCTTATCTTATGTACCCTTGTCATTGTTAACACTTCTACACTTGGTGGGTAAAAGTATGAGGAATAATAAGTATGAGGAATAATGCAGGCATTTTTGCAATTGGGCAAAAATTGCACTAATGTGTTTGCTGCAAACATCCTTAAAATGTTTAAGTTAATGAGTATGTAATTAATGGATGTACGGATGAAATACATTCTCTACTTCAGTGGAAACATCCTTAATTGAGATATATTTAAGTGCTAGGCAGTAAATTGCAAATGGAAGTAAGAACAATGAAAGTACTCAGAACTGTTGCTCTCCTTTCATGCAGCTTTTTGACATATTTAAAGAACTGTTTGATTTACTCTCTAATTTGCAGATCTGAGGTTAATGTCTGAGCAAAACAAGAAACCATACATTAGACAAAGAGTTGCATTCATCCACATCTGCCACTTCCTTCCTTGAAGGATAGAGGTATCTATAGTGCAGATTGAAGGCCAATTTGCCTTGATTAGTGTTCAAGTGTAGATTTGGGGCAGCTGGTCAGTACAAAAGTAGGAGTGGAGAGGAAAGAGATAAAGTTTGTCCCCAAAGCGCTTTGAGTCACTGAATAACTCAGCATTTTTTATATTTTTGGTATGTTTTAGATTATATTCTTTATATATAAAATATATAAATATAGTTTGTATTCCAGTACCAAATAAATGATGAATTCCCAGCAACTTTATATGTACAGGCATGTCTCCTTCCTAGGAAATCCCATGGTTAGGTGGATCAATATTTTAATTTAAAATGTTTGCACATATTTATTGAAAGTAGACTCCAGATTTGTGCTCCTAATACCTTTCCAGAGGATTTCTTCATCTCACAATATACCACTTATATTCCATGTAAGATTTCTTTCATGACTACCTCATTTCTCTAGGAGAAAGATATCCCACATTTTCCTTTTGCCTCTGCTGGCATCTGTAAATAACATTATGACAGCAATGGTAAAAGTAGTTTGGACAAAAAAAGTCCCCAAAGAGCAAGTCACAGAACTGCTATCTACCTCTGTTTAGCTTGCTGTTAGACCGTACAGCAATTACATCCATCTACATGCTAGGGGCCAAGAGTGTGACACTCTTTTTGCCCACTGTTGGTCTTATTTTAAGCATCTTAGTGGGTCTAGATCCAGTGTGTTGCTTCTCTACAGAGTGACTTTCGCCCTAAGTGAGATAGATAATGCACAGCAGAAATCCATTTCCTATTACGCTGTGATCAACAATTTCAGTTAATGACAGCATTACTTTTTAGGGCTAATTTAATCCAAGATGCAAACTAGAGCAAAGCTTTATTATTGGATAATAGATATTTCAGCTCCATGTGCAGGGGCAGTTAAAGAAGTGGCTCACCAACCATGGCAGAAAGGAGTAAAAGAAAGAATGGCTCACTGTCAATTTTTATATTGACTATTCACATCACAAATCCTAGCAAACCAAGGGAAGATGAATATTTGAAATGCTTGCAAACACAAATCATGTTGAACAGGGTAAGTGCATCTGCATTTATTATGCAGGGAGCTTAGGAAGGGAGAATATATCTATTGTTAATAGAATACTCGCTTGAAGCTATACCAATATGGCTTTTGTTTTGATAAAACATGTCCTTGGGGACCAAGCACAAATTTCTGAGCTTTTGCAAAGAGTGATATATGTTTTCTAGTTAACTCAGCATGGGACTGAGTCTCCAGCTGGCTTATTCTGTGATTCTGCACCTTTGCACAGGAGGGTGAAATCACAGAAGCTGAGAACAGAAGTCCTCTACCTTCTTTTTGCATCAGGCAAGTGATACATGGAAGGGTAGGATATCATGGAGCTGCACAGAGCATCCCTTTTTGTCTTTACTGTGAGAGCAAGCAACTTCTGAATTAAAAATAAATTTCACCACAAGAAATCCAAACAAATGCAAGTACTGGTAAGCAATGAACTGCATTGGCCACCTTCTGTAAATTAGAAATAGTGAAACAACATTATGCCTTTTATTTCATGTTTGGATTCTGGAATTTATTTCATTTTAGTGTCTGTAAATAAGGAAAAAACAAAAGTTAAAACTTGAGAAGAACTACTGATAAATCCAAACCGTGCAGCCAAAGGCTGAATTAAAAAGCACCCTGGCTCCAGAACATCAAGGATCCAGACTCTTGGTTCCAGAGGGTAAAGAGATTATTTCTGATCCGAAATCTAGACAGGAATTCCAGATCTGAATCTAGACAAGCAGAAACAGAATCAGATGAGTCTGCTTTAGCACATATATATACATATATATACATATACATACATCCGTATCCACATATATATATTTGTGTGCTCATACATGTTTGTACATACACACACACACGTACCTTTGTTTCCCTTTTCATATAAACTCATAACACAAGTTACGTTATGAGTTATGTGTGTTACCTGCAACATCTATTGTTGCAGGTAGACTTGGTTCAAGAGGAAGACAAAGGGCAAAATGTTGCTCTAGCTATGTTGAGTAATGCAAAATCAGTTCTTAGAAGAAAGGCACATTTCTTGTCACATCCTACTCATTCTCAAGTAATGTGAATGAAAAGAAAAAAAGAATTTGGATGAATAAACCACAAAAAAAATCTTTAAAGCTTTTATTACAGCTAAAGTGACAACAGTACTATTAAATAAATATATAGCTTTCTAAGGTATATTTGTATTTAAAAGTGAAAATACCCAATACTTTAGTCTGCTTCATTTCACTTTATTGTCACTCTAGTAGGAGGGGAAAAAAGCCATTAAAAACTGACTCACATTTGGCTGACCAGTTTTGGATAGTTACAAATGAGAAGACTGTTGAAAGGGAGCAACTTTGGAGGAAAGCTAGAAATAAAATGTTATTCTCTATTGTGTCTTGACTAGTCATCTGAAATGACTGGCATTTGTATGCAGAGAAAAAATATTTTAAAAGAAATAAAAAGAAGAAAGAAAAATAAATTCACGAAAATGCTAAGAAATCAAAGAAAGTCTAGAAAGTAGAATATGTTTTTTATCAGAGGTGACAGTAGGAGGCTGGCAGCTGTAATAGGAGGTTTCAAAAACAGACTTCATATTCCAAACCAAGTGTATCTGAACTCCACATGCTTCAGTGGACAGAAACAAAAATGCTTCAGGATAAGACTGTGCAAGCCACCACGTTTTTTTCAGCCAGACTCCTTATGCCATTAAGCCTTTGCCAAGCTGGCTAATAGTTTTGTACTCTGGAGAAATAACAACTGGATGATCACCACAACACCCTCCGAGTTTCTGAAGTCAGAACACTGTATGTGTCAGATCATGAGTTCAGTAACAATTTTATTTTAACTCTACTATTTAAAGAAGCCCCTTAGACAGTTTGCCTTCCCTTCCCTAACCTCCCCTTCTCCCTCCCATCCCCTTAGCACAGAGCTCCAGGTGGTCCTTGATATCTCTTTTCTAAAGAAGACTTTGCTAACTCCCTGACTTCTCTTTGCTAATATAGTATCAATAATGTGTCTCCTTTTAAATAAAAGATAATACAGAGGTATCTCTGCAAAAATACTATTTTGAATGGATTTTTACTCTCTCCTTCCTTCTTGCTCTATTATTTATAGATCTGTTCTGCAGAGCAGAAACCTAACATGTCTGAGTTAAATCCTTGGGTCTCTACAACCTGGTTGGATTTAAATTAATCAAAAGGAAAGGAAAACTTTTCTACGAAGAAAAAAAAAAAAAACCTCTGCTTTCCTCAGCCCAAACATTAGCTCCCCAGTCCAGGATGTACCTTTTGAGATTTAAGAAGCCACATGTGAAGACAGAGATAAATGTTCAGTAAATGTCCACTGAAAGATTAGAAATGTAAAAAGTTACAGGTTCAAGTGGTATCTAACAACACAACATAATATATGGGGGAAAAAAAAGGAAAAAATAAACTTTAAGATAAAACTTTGTTTTGTACAAAATTTGTGTGCATACGCTGAAATATTTAGTCCAACTTAAGGCTATACTTGAAGGTGAGATATTTCTTATCCTTGATAAATTTAAAGACAAGTGATCAGGAAAGCTGAGAGAGCTGATGCCACCTGGATGGGATAATATAGAGTGACACCTGGTATCCTTTAAGAATGTGGAATGTCCTGATGTAGACAGAAAATCTCACTTAGTTTGCAGGGATGATGCACAAAATGGAGTCTTCTGAGAACCTCTGTTGCCAGCTAGAAAAGAAAGCTGAAGCAGCTTTTAAAAGCCAAAAACTTTTCCAGATGAAAAGCTATAATGATATTTATTCACAGGAAACAGATTTTAAAATAGGAAAGCACCCTTTAGATAATGACAGATGTCTTATACAGAAAAAGGAGGCTAGTTTGTTCATTACTTTTGGATGAGTAACATTAGCAATATGCCTAATACTTCTGTAGTATTGTAGAAATGTAGAAAATGTAGAAAAGACATTTTTTTTGTGTCTCACTACAGATTTTCAGCAGCAATGAAGTATAGTGAAGACTATACTTGTATAGACAATATCCTGGGCAAAAGAAAAACAATAGAGAGGGTGACAGAGAACTAAACACAAATATGGAAAGCACGCATAAGCACAACAGTGAATATGCTGGTTGAAGTAAAAGAATTTGAAGGATATCTCCACAGGTAGCTACAAAGAATCATTGGAGAAATATTTCTTTCAATTACAGTTAATAAAAATCTTTGTTAATCAAAAGTCTTTGAAGTTTCCACAGTACTCAAGGTCTCATGTCTCACAACCAGAACTGCACTTTACAGTGAGATTTTCACTTCTCAGTCCCTTCGAGCAAAGGTAATAGTTGTTGTCACCTGAACCTGGATGTGTACAAGAGGCACTCATCAGCACTGCTGAAACTCAGAATGATGTTCTTCTCAGAAGCCCACGATTCTTTCCTTTTACAGCTGAAGATTGAACAAGTTATAGATCTGCCATTGACAGACAAATCAGGCATTTCAGAAAAAAAATCTGACTTGTGAAGAAATGTCACTGACAGGAGTTGAGCCGCTCAA
>VZSG01000122.1:1357461-1425079 GCA_013398315.1 Nothoprocta pentlandii
AAGAAAAAAGAGGCAGAACTTCAAGAAAGAAAATAAGTTAAACCAGAAAGACGATAAAAGCTTGGCCTCAGAACAAAGCCAATCAGAGAAAATTTTGTAAGGAAAAGGAAAAGGAAAAGAAGAAAAAAGAGGCAGAACTTCAAGAAAGAAAATAAGTTAAACCAGAAAGACGATAAAAGCTTGGCCTCAGAACAAAGCCAATCAGAGAAAATTTTGTAACCATAAAGATTTAGGAAAAAAATAATAATAATAAAAAAAAGAAAGATCCTGATTTGATACCAGTTCATAACAGCATATTCCATTCTGCTATGAATCTGATCTTTGCCTGAAGGACGGGATAGACTGCCACAGCCACAGAAAGTGAAGAAGAAAAAAAAAAAAAAAAAAAGCATAAAAAGATGAAAGAATTAATGCTATGAGTTTCATTGCATTTCAAAGCAATCCTGACCATTTTCTTGCCATCAAGTGGTTCTGTCATTGCCTCATTTCCATAATATGTTCCTCACTGTAGTTCTAACTGCGGTGTAATAGAATAGCTGTTCTTATTTTCATACATATGAATATATGTATGTATGGCATAAATATTTCCACAGAATTAATTTGGGCTTAAATTAGGGAATAAATTACATCAATTAATTGCTGTGGAACACTAACCAGTTAAGAGTGTATAATCTTCCTGCTTTAGATTGTGATCTTCCATTTAACAAACTTTTCCAATATATGTTAACCGTTCAGAAATTCCTTATGAAGTATTCTTAAGGCCAGCTTTCTGGAAAACAGGCAATTGCTTTGAGCAACAATACAAAAACAACACTCTGACCTATGTCAGAACCTTGAAAAAAATAGGACACTGAGAAAAGATGGGAACAGTATTTCCAAGCTCTTCCTCTATAACTCCCCCACTCCCTTTCAAGTCATCCTTCTGCCTTTTCACACCCTGTCTTTCTCACACAGAAAAAAAATAGATAAATATTGCTATTGTGCTGGAGTTTCTGCAAATACTTTTGCAGATTTTTATTACAAGAAGCAAAGATCAAATTCTTCCATGTCTGGTCACTCAAGACTCTTTCCCTCAAAAGCAAACCAAAACAACCTCAATTACAAATATACACACACATGCACAATTGCTGCTTGAGATATTTGCTTGCTCACTGTAAAATGATGGAAAGTAGCAAATAATAAAGCACAAATACTTTTTCCTATCATATGCAAAGTCAACAATTTATTACGGAAATGCTCAAGCTAAGTATTTGAAATTGCAGTGGATGCTGCATTTAAAATGCACAAATACTTCATTGAAAATGCACTCACGTGTATTTTTCTTTTTCTTTCTTTCTTACTTTACTGTGTTAGTGTAATTTGCCTGATTTTGTAAAACTGTAGAATTTATTAATATATGAGTAGTAACTTTTACTTTGTCACTGTTTGTTGTACTGTAGAATAGCACTGCTTTCAGAAGAAAATGTAAAGGCAAAAAGTATCATTTCTGACAAACAATAATCTGCAAGTAGTTTAGTTTTAGATTAATCTGTAGATACAGCATACAGCTTTGAATATACGGCAATTATAGTGCTATAATTTAGTTCAGCTACATAGTGCAGCAATTGTCATTGGTTTATCAAAGTCACTGGTTTACAAAAAAAAAGGTGACATTATTCTTACTATGGAAAAAAGTCTCATTGTGAATTCAGTATCACCTCAAGGAAATAAACTGAGGAAATAAGCTGGCAAATTATAAATCACAGCCAGGGAGAGAAGGAGAACTAAAGGCACAGATGCAAAATTCTCTCGATTCCTTCATTTTTGTAGAGAAGCTATTTGACTTGCTTTGATAAATTCCTAATGTAGTGTGGAAATGGGTTTACTAGACAGAGTGTATCATCTGGTTACCTGCCAAGGAATGTAAGGCTCACTGGGAATCCTATTCAATGTCGATTTTGAAGTCCCAATGAAACTAAACGCCTGTTAACATCAAGGGTCAAATAAGTGAGCAGTGTCAACAGGATTTTGGCTATTTTCATCACTCTATGCATTCTGCTGAACTCTTTTTTTTCCTGTGGGTGTGCTGGCCTCCCAACACAAGCACAGGTACTCCTGTTAATCCCTGCTGATTGCATTGCCAACAGTCTGGCTAATGAAGGGGATTGTTAGTAGGATAAGAAGCCCTTAACCTCTAGCTCAGTTCAAACTCTGTTAGGGTCAATAGTAGTGAGAAGTCCTTTATCACTTTGTGGCTGGTAGTTGATGTGAGTGAAACAGCAATGGATAAAGTCTTCTTCTAAAACAAATCTAGAATATTCACTGAAGGGTAAACATGATTATTTTAAAGATCGAGATGGGATCAGCTTCCCATAGTGCAAGGACTCATAAGAAAACTTAAAAGTATTTTATATATTTTACATATATATATGTATATGGGGCGTGTGTATAGGTATACATATGTATGTACATATATATGTTGTAACCTTTGCAGTTCTTCTATGAACCACAGCCATGCCTTCTAAATCTATTTACATCTTAGATGGCCCTTCTGTGCTGCCATTTGCTAATGGGTAATTAGTTAATATTAGCTAAGGGGTATTTAGTTAATATTTGGTGCTAAAGGCACTCAGCTGGAGATGCCTCCCTAGTATGGAGAAGAAAAGAACAAGGAGTGTCAGAACTGTCTAAGGCTCACCTTCCTCCTTTCTCACAAATTTTGTGTGTAGGTCATGGGGGACACCCATTCAAGTAGTCTGTTATGCACCCTATCCAGTTCGTTTGACACTCCTGACAGCGTTACTGATAGGTAAGACAATCAATTCTATCTTTTTATCTCCAACAGTACTAGAGTTATCACCTAGGAAGTGAGTAACCAGGGAACTGATAGTAACTACCAACATAGGACAGCAAGTTGTCTCTTCTCTCCCCATCAAGTATTTTTCCACAAAACAGCAAGAGTTGCCTACATTGGTTCCCAGTGGATGAATATCCATCAGTAAGAAGGACAGAGCAACAGCTACGGTTGGTTGAAATTGTTAGGAAGGTCAAAGAGGTTAAAAGCAGCAGCATATGTAAATTGAGTTGTTTTTTCCCACCCTTAATATACATTGTTAGAGATATGTGGGAGAGTCCACAATAGAGCATCCTGTACTTGAACTATCACAGAATCATAGAATATTTAAGGTTGGAAGGGACCTCTAGAGATCATCCAGTCCAACCTTCCTGCTCAAGCAGGCACACCTAGAGCATGAATCTCAATATACAAGAATCTCAGTATACAAGTATATTGATGTTTAACTCCTTTACTGGCAGCATATTTGGGGCAGATTTTGATACCATATTGATAATCCATTAGACTATAAGTTATCCCATCAGTTATTTCAGGTGGAAAAAAAAAAGTCTTTATTAAAGTTGACTGTATCAAAATGAAGTTTTCTCATATATTCAGTTTCCATCAATTTCCACCTCACATATTTTACAAGGTGGTAAGCAGCAGAGCTTTTAGAGAAATTACAGACTTAAATGAAAGAAAAATACAACTGCAATATGATTCTCCTAAAATTAATAGCTGTCCTCTTTTGGTCTTTCGTTGCATAGGAAAAGCAATATGAGTTTGGTGAAAGGTCCATATTTGATTTTCAGTTGCTATGTATTATCTGCAGTTCACCTTTTGAGTAGATAGACTGTAGATTGTTGCTCTTTAGTAGATGGATAAGGGAAGGAAATTTATCAATTTCCATAGATGAACCCTGTAAAAAACATGTGAATGAGGCCCTTCTCTGAAGAATTTTTTCTCCTGTGAGGAAAATCAGTAGAGTTTTGGCACGTCATTGTAACCTTCACTTGATATATCCCACAGGGAAAGCAGTAATTAGCTGAAGAAAAAGAAGTTTTCTTTTACAACCCATGTCATATACCTAGATGGAGTTGGGGTTGGCTGCATGAAATTACTTCTGATTTCAAAACCAGGTTTAATTCACTTCCTTGTTTCTCTACCACTTGTTTCTAAGGGTAGCCAACAGAATGCTCATAAGAATGAAGTTAATAAATTATTTAAAGAAAGTTCAAAGATTCTGGGTCCTCTTTCTCCCATTGAGAATGTGCCCCTCTCTTCTCACTGAAGTCTACCCTCTTAGTGGTTGGGCTGCCTTATTGACACCAAAGCAATAGTCTCAGGAATTGTTCTTCTGTTTATTGGTCAACTAAGCTTCTCACAGCCTCTAGTTGTCACAAGCAGAGTCAAATATATCTCAGTTACACCAGCCAATGTATTCCAGGTGATCAGTGATGAAAACGATCAAAAACCTTTTACCACACCACCATTTTTCTGTCTCTGACAGGAAAGGAAGAAGAACAAATATCTATTAAACTTGTATTCCATCTTCCTTTCTCTTATCAGTTAGCTTCTGGTAAAGCACGATAGAGAATACTGGTCACCAAAAAAAGATCTACATTCATACAATCCAGAGAAAGCTATGTAGGATTTAGCCTTCTACATGCTTTGTAATATGCTTTGTAATGAGAAACATTCCACCTATTCAGATTGTGCTTTGTAAAATGAATGAGACAGACTGAAAGAACTGAAAGATTTGTGACTGGACTGTTTTGTGTATGCATAGAATCATAAATTTAAAATAAGAAGGAATTATCTTCCATGTTTGACCATTCAGTCATTACATTTTTTTTCCTTTTTTTTTTTTTTTGACAAGACAGTGTCTTCCAGCAGAACTTTATTTCTTAAGCCAAATTTTGTATTGCCTCAATTGTGTCCTTTATAATAACTGCAGTTGCTTCCCAAATCCAGAAGGTTGAGCAAACCTGAAAAAAATATTAAACTATAAATATTTGCAATATATTTTAGGATGGTTATGTAAATACAAGATCTCCACACTTCAGAAGTCTCTGCTAAATATTAGAGTCCTATGCAATGTAAAACTGGAAATAATTGCACTAGTTTGGGAAACTTTTATATAAGATTTATATAAGAAGAGGAAATCTCAAATCACAGCATCCTTTTCTAGAGATTTTCATCAGGGCTAAGAAAAGTTTTTGAGAAGCTTTTGTATATAAGAGGTTGTGAATTTTCCACCCTCCCAAAGCACATGGTATTTGTGAAAAGATCTTTCAGCTTGAAAAACAGCCCTCCTCTTTTTTTAAATTTCATTATTTAACATGAGCACTCATAAAACTCTAAGGCAGCTTTGGGAAATACAAGTTTAAGTACCTTGAAGCCAATGAGCTGAAAACATTTTATGCAGTGGCCGCAAAAGTATCAGCTCAGGCATATAAATTGTCTAAAATACACATTAAACAAGTGCTCTAAGTAGCCATATCCTGAGCAAGAATTGCAAGTTGGCTGAATTCAGGCAGAATGTGAAAGATTATGGATGAAGCACTTTGTAAGGTGTTAAGAATCAATGAGTTAAGCAGTTAATGTACTGTTGGTCCCATGAATAAGAAGTCTGATTTGAAGATGTAACTGGGAAGGGGTGGACTAAAAAAGCTTGATCTAGAAGGAAACTCACTAGGAATTATATAGTCAAATGCACTGAATGATAGAAATCAATAATGTTCTACCCTGGCAATGAGGACAACTGATAGAATACTAGCAAAAACCTGGACTAAGTAGCATTAAAACATGGCTTGTTGGAGGAAAATGAATGCAAAGAGGTAATAAGCTCCACATGAATAAAAAGCTGAGGGAATGGTAAGGAAATAAGAAACATTATCGGGGATGAGTGTGAAACATGGCTGAGTGATAAAAGGGTCATCCCGCATGCTGAGAAGGCGAAAAGTGATCTGAGAATAGGAGGCTAATAAGGACTGTAGATCACACGCAATAAGAAGATAAATGGAAGAGTGGTAATACAGGCAGCTAGGGAGAGTATTAGCATAAAGAGGTGATAATAGTATGCAATTGGGAAAAGAGAGTGTAAAAATCTGAAGATAAATCTGATAATAAACAAGTACCAATATACTCCACTGGAAAGAAAAGGAAAAATCCCTGCATGGGCAGAGACTTGCATGAACTTAACTGTCTCTTAAGAATATAATGGTTCATATTCAATTCTGATGTAAATAGTTAAGTCAAGTGTTGCTTTAAGCAGGACCTGCTGTAAGCAAGGTATCTGTGAGCAGCCATGAAGTTAGAAAGAAGCCACTGCTACTTCCCTGGCGGTGTCTGGAAACATGAAGACTCCTTTGCAGTTGGACAAAGTGTGATCTGCTCTGCAGCTGCCTCAGAAACAAACCTGTTTTGACCATGATAATTGCATAAAAAATTGCACACTGAAAGAGAATTTTCCCTGCAGCAAAACTGCTTTGTAAGATTTTATCATGCCACATTAAAAAGTAGCACTTTTTAGAAAAATCCAAAGAAAAATAACCACAATATAACCTTCTCCATATTCTGTCTGACAAGTATTAAATACCACTCATAAGACAGACACATAAATCACTTTCAGAAACAAAACAAAACAACATCAGCAACAAACACACTCAGAACACTCACTCAAACACGTAAGTTTAGGAAATTATCGTGTTTCATTTGCTCATATAAGCATGCCACCTAAGATTGCAATTCAAGAATAAGAGATTCAAACCCTCAATTGCCACTCTGGCTAGTATCTTAAGAATAACGCTAGAAATACCTCAGTGGGATACATTAGCATTGTTGCCTTTTTATCTCTCTTTTTTTTTTTTTTCCTTCTCCTCTTAGATCATGGGAACTTGCATAGACATCTACAGGTGAAACTGTTCTTCCTGAAAAAATACTATTCATGAAGGGAGGAGTAGAGAGGAGGTTGAGATTCAAAATTACTTCTAACACTGAGTTCATTTCAGAAGATTCAGCTCACAAAGGATGAGAGTTAAAAATACCTAGGTTGGCTAAGTCATGTGTTTCCTTATGATTTTCCTGATATGCAAAACAGAAAAGAAAAAAAATAATTTGCTCTTCAGCCCATGACCATATCACTCTCCATAAAGAGAGGACATGGGTCAAAGGTTGCAGCAACTGGTGTGGATAATGACTATACTGGACCAATATGGACCAGAACTTCCAAATATCAATTTGCAGATTATGCTAAGTAATAATGCAGGTAAAATCAGGAATGGAATATTCCCAAGTTCTCAGTATAGGTTTAATTTTGCTTCCTTTTGACAGAAAAAAAGTCTAAGATCCTATTCATGGTAGAATTCTTAAATACTGGTGGAGTAAATGTCAGTAAACCACTGTGCATGTGTGAAAATATCCTCACTGAAAATGCTTTTCCCAGGTTTTATAATTTTATTCATCCTTCAAGTATTTATATGTTTGAAGACATAAGTAAGAAACTGTACAAATTGCAAAGAGAAGCTTAATAATTTACAGCCACTGATCTGAAGAATAAGAGCAGTGACTAGATCAGCAGTTATACTAGCAATAATTCTATTACTGACTTCCTCAAATCTTCCGTGATCTTAAATAAGTCTCTCATTTACTTTGGTGTCATCTGCTATCCACCACCTTCTTATCTTCAATAGTTTCAAAACTATTCATTTCAAAGGGTTCATTCATTCAAAGTCATTCAAAGGGTTACCCTTTCTTGCACGTAGGTTGAGACACTAAATGCCAGATTTGTGTGTTGTAGCAAACATTGAATTTAGCAAGCATAGAGAATGTTACTTTCTGAAACAAATGTATGGGTGTGAGAATGCATGCATGTATACACATCAATAATGAATTTTGCCCCATCAGATTAGGGCACTATTAGCGTTCTAATCCAATGTTTTATCGGTTGGATGATAAAGCTTTCCCTCTGATTTATTTTTGGCTTCGGGGTTAGATGAAAGAGTGAGTATTTTTGTGAGAGTGACTTCTCTCAGATTGTTCTTTTTAAATAAGGGCAAACTGGATATATGTTTTATCCAATTATATTCACCTAGTACTGTGTTGTGGAGCATCTGCAGTAGCAGAGGCTACTACAGTTCTTGACTGATTGCTTCGCTAGACTGACAAAGGATATTTCTCCCCCTCAGATAGACAAATTTCACTGAACATGGTCCAGTGATTTTCTTCAGAGAAAGAGCTTGTGTAAGAGGATACTGGTATATATTTCTCTGTATCTCACTAAACCCTTATTTACTATGATAAAATCCCAACTGCTGATGCAGATAATACACAGGATCATTTCCATTTGTGTGTTTAATCAGATATTGCCCACTAAACCTATTAAAATCTCATTGATATCTTATCACTGTAATCAGCATTCTGGGTCTGGGCACTGGTAAACAATTACATCTTAAGATACACATCCCTCCTTGTATATTTGTGGTTATTCTACTGAAAAATGTAGACTCAGATTGATCTTCACCATCACAATTATAAAAACCTGATGATGAAGAAACATCAAAATAGGGCAACAAGGGGGAATAGAAGGCATTGAAAATAAGGTTATAGGACTTTGCTATGAGAACTGAAGTCTGTTAGAGCAGTGTGCTGATGGATACTTTCCTGTTTTGTGGTTAGACAGTGACTGTATTGCTTTGCTGCTTTGTTTGTTTGTTTTAATTGAAAATTGGGCATATTTTTCTTAATCCTACAGCATATATTAATATATGTCAGGCAAGGAAGAAGAGCTAAAATGATAATGACCTTGAAGGCAGAATTTCAATTTAGAGGTAGCTCTTTTCCACTTTAATGAATTTTATAGAAAGCACAGACAATAGGATTTAATCATTCAGTGCTGCTACCCATATAAAAGTGATGGCGATTTCTAAAGCAGTTCACTTCATAATGAAGCCTCGGGAAAAGTATTTGTATGCAAGAGAAGACAGGGAAAACTGATGTAGCGCTGCAAAGTCAGAAGTCTTTTACTCTCCAGAGGTAAATTCGTAAAAATTGCCCTTCAGTAAACAGAGTAGTAAAGTGCTCTAACTCTGCCAACTTTTCACATTTGCTCTGTGAGTGACAGAAACTGATGACATGTTTTGGGTAATTAGGGATGCAATTTAAATTTTAGGAGGTTTACGAGCATTTGATGTTAAATGCCCTAAACATTGGCAATGGCATGTCCTTCTGTGCAGCTATGTCTTGAGTTTGAAGGCATCTAAATCATCCACTCGTTATTCATACACCACCTGGCCATATTTTATAAGCTTTCTCTACTTTTGAAAGCAAAATACTTCACATGAGCCTAGGGACTACAAAAATATACCCTTCTCCCAAAGACTGTATTTACTAAGCTGCTTTTCTAAATTGAATAGTCGGGACTAGTCTGTTCACGCAGTCTCTTAGGCTTCTGATATTGATGGGAGGAGGGAGAGACAAGAGGGAGAGAAAAGGATTTGCAAACACTTCTAAGTAAAGTGCCAACATTTCCAGCACTGACTTTTCCATATTCAATGCCTCTAGCTGTTGTAAGAGGATATTTAAATTCAGACAGATATATGGAGAAAACTGTTTCAGGCAAACAGAGGTGAGCACAAGGCATGTATTCCAATCTCAATATTCCTTCTGTAAGCGAAAGGAAGAAGCTCTGGCCCCTCTGCCCTTCTAAACCACTAGCAGTTCTTGATTCACAGCTCTGGGAGAAAACTTGTTTAAACTGGTATCTAGAATTAGTTGTATTAAAGCACAAATATGATAAATACATGCTACAGTGCTACATAGTCATTAAGAACATCATTAAGTGGTAAACATTTTCTTAATTTGATTTGTTAGCCAGGGATAGTCAATGTCCTATATTTCTTCTGGCGGTGAGGCAAGAGGAAGAGAGGGAAAATTTGACTTTGTGTGCACTTAGGCAAGATTGTCACACAGATTTCTTTATTGTGGGAATTTAAGAAAGACCAATCGCTTTTCAAGCAAAATCCCAAGCAAATCAATATGATCCTCACAGCTGCAGACAATATGACTTCCTTCAGGTATTGCCAATGAATATGGTATACAAATCTTCTGTTGGGCCTGTACAAATCAAGCTAAAGAAATTACTTCTGTACTAGAGAAACATACTGAAGAAGAAAGCCTCTGCTTTCCTGGCTCTTGAAAGGCATATCAGTGTTAGGCTGTGCTTATCTTTCTTCTCATATTCTTCCTCAGTGTTGATGTCTGAGTGACAATGACCCTTTTAAGAGTAATGGAACTCTGATTTGTTCCAGGAAGTCAGCCTTCAAACACGGTGTTCTCATTTTCCTCTTCAAATTAGAGCGATTTTCTTCAATTACATGCAGTAAACTTGCACATATTAAAACAGATAACACACAGCGACAAAATCCTACTCCACATGTGCTTAGTGTGCCTATTTCTGATCTTTTCCAGCTGTTGGATCTATGTCTGTTCTGCTGTTAGGAGCTGTAGCATTACAATGAAACAGGTGACGCCTGCTGCAGATTTTCATATATGTGAGCCCTGTGAAATGGATCAGATTTAACTAAGGGTTAATCTTGAACCTTTCATCTGTTTTTTACTTTATAATTCCTTTGAAATATGAAATATGAAACTTTTTCAAAACTAAAGCCAGTGACTTCTCCTAGGATTAGCACCTCTGTCATTTTATGCAACTTCTGAACACTCCAAATATGTCATCCTCCTTCTGTGTCACATCACATATACTCAATATTCTCTTACGCTATGGTTGGAGGACATTTTTAAGTAAACATGATTATCGTAATGAAGTCTACAGATCCTCTCTTTAAGAAGAATCAGAGCTGATCCATTTACCACAAAAAGCTATAGCCTCCTTATAACCTAACAAAAATACTGCAACCCGCTAGCTTCTGCCTCTCCTGAGAAACAAAGCAAAACAAAAAAAAAAAAAAAATCAAAAAAAACCCCCTTTATTTTAAACCACCTAGTATGCAATATGGTACCATTCGGACCTCTACAGGCACCTCTGCTTAACAAACTTTTTTTGGTTTATCTTGTAGTTCCTAAGTCCTTTCTTTCAATGGTTCTATACAACAGAGCATCAGTTTGAAGCTACTATTTTGAATTAGGAGGCCAAATCCAAGCTAAAAGTGGACCCTAATAAATAAAACTGAAAAGAGGTTTGGAAGTTCAGCTGAGTTTGTTGAACTTTTCATTTGCCACCAAGCAGCAGAAAAATGCATTCTAAGAATGGGACACAGACAATGCATTCAGACATTTTGCAGGTCTTTTAGGATGTGTGGAAAGGATATACTATAGGTAAATTCAAGAAGCTCAGCCTTCCAGCTAAAGTTTTATTGTTAGACATCACATAAAGCACAAATAACTACATTATGTCTATCCATGTCCAGAACAAAACAAAAAAAAAGGAATCTCTCCTGAGTTCAGCAAGAGACAAAGCAGTTGTGATTACAGTCCTGCTGGATGCCACTTTGTCTAGCACAATGTGACATAACCCAGCGGAACCTTCATAATAATTTTACTTAAGAGGATTTGACTTTGCCTGCATATGCTTCATTACTTTTCAATCTTGTGCTATACAATGCAAGAGATGGTCAGTGCACTGTCATAATCACACAGTTAATTCCCCTTTCCTGTGCAGCTATTGGGCTCATCAGTAAATTCTAACATTAAATCACACTTTACTTTGGTCTTCAGGGCCAGTGTTGCTGTCCCAAAGATGTATGCATGTTGAAAGTGGAAGGCTAAGAAACTTCCCATCTTACAGTATGGACTTATGGGATTTTAGAGTTTTTTGCTGCCTACACAATGCTAACTCACAACCAACACTCACACAAGCAACATAGCTTAGGTTTGTGGGCTGTAGGACTAGACTTCAATCCTCTGAAATAAAGCAGTATCAGTAATCTGAGACATCTGTCTCATAACATCGATCCTTGCCTGATTTAAGCCGACCTTAGGGTGAATAGTCCACTTTCCATCTCTGTAACATCCAGGAGTTTCTTTCCTCCCTTCACCTTAATACATGACGTTTATAGATAAGACATCATTCAGGTCTGATCCATTCTAACCTCTGCAGCAAAGGCAGGGAAAGCCTCTAATCCCTAGTTTAAAGGATTTTTCATATCCTTTACTAGGGGAGGATGCAATTCATAGGAAAATGTCACCCCAAAACAAGCCAGGAGCAAGCTCAAGTGATGTTCAGATGTTTGTCAAAAATAAAAAAAAAAGGGGGGGTTAAGTTTTGGCCACTGATCCTCGCTGGAAGCTGTGTTGACAACAGGCTTCTGCTTCTGCATGTGGAGAGGAAACAAGAACATTGCCAGCAATCCACTGACAGCTCCTCTGCAGGGAACAGTCCTGCAGCGTGGGAAGGAGCACACTGCTTTATCTGTACGCATTTGTATTCCCCATTACCAATGTTTATGACTCTCCCCCATGGTGCATGGCTCTACTCATTTATTAACAGTTTCACAAGAGAAATTCCTACACAAACATATGAATACATACGCTTAAAACAGTGTTTTCTAATGAGGATGAAATAGCATTACAAAAGAAATTTCCCTTCTGGCAGAGATGAAAATGACAGGTCATATTGGCCCTTCAGTTTCTCTCCCCCTTCTGTATTCATATTTTAATATTAATTTACAGCAATAAAAAAGCATATAATAAACCACTCTATGCTGCACGCTAGCTTCCATGCATTAACTTATACTTCTTTATTCTGAAGCTTATATTCAGCTTAGTCTTTGCTGCAGTGAAGTGAGCTGCTTACTAGTTCACAGTCAAACTTTATATCTTTTTCTGTCAGCTAATGAACTGCTTATCTACCTGATTGTTTTGCTAGGTTGGGTTTTCTGCTTCTCATTCTCTTGAATAATAATTGCACAAAATAACCTGCTAACACTTCTCTAAAGTAGATTTTTCACTTCCTATTACATAGGATAATTTCAACGAATCATGGGAAAGGGCTAGCAGTGCCACACAGCAAAAGATTAAAGACAGACAAAGCAAGCAAATCTTTGTAAAAATTAGTGTAAAAAAAAAAAAAAAAAAAAAAAAGTAGGATCAAATTCCCTATCATTTTTATCAAATTCTACCTCAGTTCCCAAATCCTGGGTACAATTTCTCTATATTCTCCATTCTGACTTTTGCACAGAGAGATGAAGGGAAATGCCACTGGGGCTCTGGGTATTTATTTGCTTCCACGGGATTTTGTTTATTTGCTTTGCCACACAGTTCTTTCCTCTGACTCTCCCCTCTGGGTTGAGTTTTCCCCTTGTCTTTTTGTTCCTCCTGTGAGAAAGGCAGCATAACTAGCAGCAGCAGCTGTCAAGTATATATAGGATAAGACATTATTATACAAATATCATAGGTATGCTATAGATGACAGGTAAAATTCAACTGCCAATTAAGATACCTATATTCAGTCATTTATAGTGCAGTATCAAAGTTGCCATTATAGTCAGAGATCTCTCCAGCAGGATTATCATAGTCTAGACAGCTACTTAAGTAACTGTGGGCTACAGATACCTTTAGGTTATGTGCTCCCTGAACTCTACTGATGCTGTTGACTAGATGTCCAGGAGCTATAATGGCAGCTTTGATACTGCGTTAAAGATGTCTATTATTAAATGTCAACATTGAAAGTAAATCCTAATCTGTGCTTCCATTCTCACATGCATCATCATCACTTTGTGCCTCTATTCCAATGCAGTGAATAACACCAACACTAGCTATGATTAGAGTGGTGTGCTGTAAATAAGCTATATATAAAGGGTTGATGTGGTACAAGTGACAGCAGGGAGTTAAGTCCTTGGAACAAGTTTATATGGAACAAGTTTATGTGGGGTTGCAGCCCACATGCAGTAGTAATGTTGACATTCCTCCAAAATTCCCATCAAAATGAGGTCTGCACCCAGCCAAATTATGGCAGCTTCAGTGAATGGCTTGATGCAGTTAGTGATGGTTAACACAGCAGAGCAAGTTTTCCAACAATAAACACTACTTTGTAGTAACTGTTATGTTCTTTCTGGAAAGTACGTCTCCCAAATCATCATCAGCAAAAAAATGCTCTTGTGGGAAGTAATAAATTCTGTAAGACTGGAAACTTAGTAGAGGGTATGTGAAGGGTGTTTTATGTAGATATAGATGTAGATGTAGATATTAAAAAATCTATGCTCCAAAATTCAAGCAGAACTTCTTGAGATCCCTGGTAAGACAAATATTCAACAGGTAGCACTACTGAAATACTTTGAGGCTATAAATATGCATGGCTATAAGACTCTAATGGATTCAAGCTGTCATGTTTTAATTCTGCATTTATTTTGATGATATTTTCTTCCAAAACAAAATTAAGAAACAGCAAATATACGTAACTTTGCACATTATGTATGTATGTTTTTATTTATTTATTTCCATGTAACAGTGAAAATTTTGCAAAAGATATTTGTGAAACACAGGCCCAAATGAGAAAGGGAAAACTGAAGTAACTCAACTGAACTGAAGCTCAAGTCCTTCCCTTGGTTAAAACATTTCACATTAAAATAAATGCATAAATAAATAAATAAATAAATAAATAATCTAAGCTCACTAATTATATAAATGCACCCAACTGTTAGGATGAAAGTGGTGCCTAGAATGGGATTCTGTGCAAAGCACAGTGCATTGTAATTGCACAGCCCAATGTTGGAAATACTAAAGCAGCCATCTGAATAATAACATAAGAACAGAAGCTAAGTTATTAGTTGATGGCATAGATGCCGCAATTAGACAAATTAAAATGGGAAATGGAAAATAATTACAGGGAGTAGAAAACAGAACCACCGTGAACAACCATGCTCACAAGTTATGGGTATAAAACTGTAAAAACGGAAAGGCTGTCTGCTATTGGCAAAAAAATTGAAGCTTTTTTCAAAGTTTTACACACGCACATCGAAAATATGATGTGGTCCAACATCCCCAGTTTAATGATATACTGACAGTGGAAATCAGTTTGCTTACCACAGGATTCCAGATGAAATAAAGATTCCAGGCAGATATTGGCTGACTATTCATGAATAACTCATTCTGACAGTACTTGCTGATGTATCAGTTCAAGCACACTACGCCAGCCTATCACTATGCACAATCAATGGTTGGCAGGACAAACAACCCTCCTTTAATAATTTACAACACTGCATGTTTTGATTCTGGATTCCCCAGCTACTAATGTGCTTCTCGCAGTGGGGTAGAATGGATGCTCTCGGTTTGCTGAACCGTAAAATCAAATATATTATGAGGATATGAAAAATTAGGAACATTAGAATTTGGATTTTAATGTGCTGCAGAATTTTATTGCATTTAATTTGACTTAGTGCATTAACTATTATATACAAATGTTAAGATTTTTAAACATTTTATAATGTTTTTCTAAATGTTTTTCTAAATTTTGAATTGTTTCCAGCAACACTCTTTTTTCTTTTTTGAGGGGAAAAAAATAAAGTTCTTGTTTTGGAACAGGCATTTGTAGTATGGGGTATTGTGAATTGACAGTATTATGGCAGGAGAAAAGAAGGTGGGGCAGAAGAGACTCCTCAATGCCCCTTTTTCTCCCAGTAAAGCCACCTCAGTTCCTTTGAAATCTTTAAACAGCACCTATACTGGCCATAGTTCCATTTCCAAGGGTAACATTTATGTGAGTAGTTGGGAGAAACTGCCATTTCCATGAGAGTTCATCATCTAAGCAGAACTATAATTTTACTGTCAAGGGAGCTGGAGAGTACACAGTGCATCAAGAATAAAATATAAGGTTAAAGATATTTCCTCAGGCTATTAAAAAACAGAGAAGATGGATTAGGTGTCTCAGCAATTCCCAAAAGCTAGGGAGGACACATGACCAATTTGTCTTCTTTTAGTCTTATTTTCTGCTTTTAGCAGGTCAGGATCTTCCTCAAATACTGATTTTGGTTGTGGTCAGAATTTCATCAGTGCAGTGGATTATCTAAATCACCATCAGATATCTCCAGGGCAGCTTAATGTCCCATAAAACTAGTGTGAAATTGCAACACTAATAGAAAACTGCCTGTTACTTACAATACAGCTGAATATTCATAGAGGACTGACCTCTCCTATGTTTCCTCCATGTTTAAAAAACATGATTTCTGATTATTTTGAACAGATTTGTTATGGTCATTTCATGATATTTTGTATCTCATAGGGGAAAGAGTTATGCTAATTTTGATATTACTTTTCTAGTTAGTTTAGTATAATTAGTTTAGTATATTTAGTTTAGTATATTTAGGGTTTTTTTAGTTTAGAATATGGAAAAAAGAAGACTCCATGACCATTGGCATAAGGCATGTTTGTATAAGACAGCAGTCAGATACCAACACATCTAGAAAGGAGTAAGCTGCTAGACATCTAAGAATTTTTTCTCTTTTAGTTTTTTGGTCTTAGCTTCCCTAAAGAAAGATAAAAGTGATGGGAAGTGACTTATCTTTGACAGTAACAGAGGTTTGCTCGCAGAAATGCCCAAGACTAGTGACTTTTTCTACTGTCTGGTGTACTAATCTGAGTGATTTTATAGATTCTGTTCCTTTTTCTCCAGTCTCTCCCTTTGATAGTC
This sequence comes from Nothoprocta pentlandii, assembly GCA_013398315.1. Taxonomy (NCBI): domain Eukaryota; kingdom Metazoa; phylum Chordata; class Aves; order Tinamiformes; family Tinamidae; genus Nothoprocta; species Nothoprocta pentlandii. Next base: position 1,373,919 of record VZSG01000122.1, read on the forward strand.
AACACAGTTCTCTCTGCCTTATTGCTGTGCCTGACTAATACAAAAAAAAAAAAAAAATGTATTGATAAAAGTTTCCCAGCTTTTGATTACAGATCTGCTTTTTTTTCTGTATAGTTTGCATAGTGTAAAGATGGAGGCTAGGCATGTCCTTGCGGAAGACAGCAGCAGCTGAAAAGAAACTATAGACACTAGGAACCGATTTAACTTCAGCTTTGATGGTTTGAGTTTCCAGCTTCTACAAAGTACACTGCCTTTAGAAAATACTTTCCAAGTATATGAGAAAATTCCCCATCAGATTTATAGATTTGTATAGGTTAGGAAATCTAAAATTTGTGCCATGCTGTTGTGGGAGCTCCCACCACAGCACATGCACAGCCCAGTGAATTACTGTGGTGCTGAGATTGCACAGCACATGCTTGTGAAATGCCCACTCTCGTCACACTCATTTAAAAAACCCCAACAATCAAGCTGCTGTATTTTGATAATCACATCCGAAATGTCATAGTGTGGGCAACTACCCTGTAATACATCACTTTTCTGTTTAGTCAGAAAGCGATAAAAGGGCACAGGAAAAGAATAGATGAAATGCTTCATTTTTAACACTTCTTTATGGAAATCAGAACCTGTAAAGACCTCCAAGCCATCTGTTATCTGTACATGTCAGATCGTTACAGATGAGCGACAGTTTACTTTTTAACACCAGAAGAAAATTATAGGAATCCTGAGCAAAGTTCAGTTCAAAACATATGGCAGCTTCCATAATGCACCTGCTTTAATGTGCAGTGCTCATTACTGTGTTGTATTTAATAGTTTGCCCATTATTAGTCTTTTTAGCCTCAAGCTGAAGCATCAGATGTGCTTTAACTAAAGCTGCATAAGTCAAAACAGAATAGAAACAAATTACATATTTTAGTTAACAAATAAATGAAATTTGAATGTTAAGTTTTCAGATAATATTTTAGAATACTACAATTATCTTCAAGTGTCTAGTATTCATACAGAAAAAGGAAAATATTTTTACATGTAAATAATACAGCTATATTACGCACTCGGCAAAGCTAATATATTCAGCTTTTCTAATACACTAACAAAATATATTCAGCTTTTCTAATACACTAACAAAAGCACATTATTACATCCCTACATCCAGAGTAAAACACAATGATATCTGACAGCTATAAAATGTGAATTTAAGAAATACTGATAAGTTGAAGTTTGCAAAACTAACTTTAATTGTCTTGATTATAATTAATAGTTAATAGGATGAGTTTGCTTTCATTCAATTTCTGCTCACTCAGTACTCAGCTTCATGTCTGTCTTTCAGGAAATTGAATGTAAATGCCACTGGAGAACTTATAAGTAAAGTCAAACACTCCAAACCTATCGATCCTTGTTAAGGGAAGACCAATCTAGTGAGCTTCTGGACTCAGGAGAAATTCCTTCCTGGTCTGCTGGAGCCAGACTGCTAGAGCATAAAACCCAAGGAATTCCTCCCATTCTAATGTGATGGATGCAGCTGCTGCAGCTCCCATCTTCAGGTCCAGCCATCAGGGCTGAAGATGCATCTGCAAGAGGGAGACATTCAGTCATGCAACGTGCAAGGCTGCCCACTCTGAGCCAAACACAGAAAAAGTAGTGCCTTTACTGGTGTTCATGTTATCACAAACCACCCTCTATCAACTATGAGCAACACAGCCTGAACTTGTTCCTCCCTCATGTGCATACTCCTATGCATTGATCCTTTGGCTTACATCCAAGAGCCATGCATGGACCTGGGCCCCTTACCCAGTCACCACCTCGGATCTGAGTTCTTTCTAGATGCAGGTCTCCTCCCACCCATTGCTTAGTCCAAATTAGTTTGCCAGAAGAACATACACATACGCATGTGCACACAAACATCTCTGCCCTTACAAATAATAAAAATAATTTTAAAGAATGCTTTTTTCTTCCCTATTGGTTCCAGTTTTGCTACATCCATACTGAAATTTCTGATGAGGCTACTGAGGTAATTTTGGTGTTTTATTACACAGATGGCTACTTCAGTACCAATTCCTTATACTCCTCTTCGATTACCTGTGAAGTTTGACCATTTCCACATACCTCTCCCACAATCTTAACCACTCAAGATATCTCTCCATTCTTCATAATGTTATCTATAACATTTGTCAGCTTGGTCAGCTTTTTCTGCCTGTACAATGAGAGGTACAGACAGAAAGAAGATTCAACGGTAAAGATTTTGCTTTGTTCCCCTTCTTAACACTGATGAGGAGAAATCTTAAATTTTCCAGTCAGTTCTAGTCCATATAACAAATGTTACAAAAAAAAAGCTTTTCTATATATTTATATTTAAAAGAAATCAAGGAGTATCTTTAGCCCACAGTGGAATTTCTGCCCTAGGAGAGAATTTGAAATAGGATGGCCATTAACCCTATGCTATCAGATTCACATGCTGTGTGAAAGAGCCGGTGAAAGGCTCTTCTCCAAATCAGCCAAGGAAAGAACTGAAGCTGCCACTCACAACATAGCAGGATAATGGCCCTTGTCACTGTCCAAACATGAAAATATGAACAGTATCTGTTTCATAGAAATACAAAACAGAAATGTTGAACGTCTGTGTTTTTCATAGAACTGAAGTTTTATTTTCACCCCATATACAGCCAGTACATTCTTTATTCTTTGGCTGAAAAGAGGAATTATACACAAAACGAAGCGACCAGATAAAAGTGATTGCCATGCTGAGGTTGATTATTAATGAGTAAACAAAATGTATTTGCACATGTTGTGCTGTTTGTGAATGCCTAAACAATGTATTGCTCATTGAAAGTGACCTCCAGCAAAGGTTACAATGCTTCTAGAAATAATAAAAGTTCCTGTTATATCTATTTTACATAATGTAGTGTTGTATTTTTATTTTTTTGTTTCTTCCGAATGATTGTCTGAACAAGAGAAAAACTAAAAATTCATAGGATTACTTATCGATTAGAACTCTTCTAAAGGTTTTCAGCTTGAAATCTGTCATTAAATTAAAAATTACTTCTAGATTAATGGGATATTTAAATGCATTTAAAATGAAATCAGGTTATATTGTAAAACATTTTAAATGAAATGCAACTGCTGGTATGGATATCACATTTGTTAAAAAAAAAAAAAAAAACAGAAAATATTACTGTGATATTAACAGTGATATTAACACTTTTTAACAGTGACCATGCTAAATTACTCCTATTTTAACACCAGATAAGCTGTCCTGCAACAAGTTAGCTCTCTACTGATTAGAGAGGTAAGCTAGAAAACTAGCCTAACCTTTCAACTTTTAGGCTAGTCTAAAGTGGGCAAAGTGTTCTTTGCCCCGAAACAGGAAGCTGGTTTGCACCTTAGCACAACCTATTCATGCACTCCTCCTTGTTGAGCATCTTCTTGATCCTCTATAAATATTCTACATTGAAAATGTCCTTCTGACAGGAACCAGTACCAAATTCATTCCCCACCAGTAATCCCTCCTCAGACTCTCTCACATGAGTTACTATAGATGTTGTCTTTTTCTTTCAACCCAGAAACCAACTTAGTTTTTTTTTTTTTTTTGGTAAAATCTTTCAATATTTAGGCATACACATATGTGTAGAACCCACAGAATCATAAAACAGTTTAGTTTCAAAAGGACTTCTGGAAAGCATCTCTTTCAGCTATTCATTCCAAACAAAGCCATCTTTGTAATTATGGAGAATTTAAGAGATGTGCATTTATAAGAAAGTGGTTACGCACTAAAAGAGTCCCTTTTGTAACACCATGAATCTAAGATGTTGACTTCTGAATGTCTTCACACAGTCATTCTTCTGGGAAAGTAGTTTTAATATCTATGACTATTTCTGAAAGGGAGTATAAACTACTGCATCAGTAATGGTACAGATGAGTTCTTCAGGACTCTGTAGTATTCTTAAAACTCGACAAATACTAATTTTAACTGCCTTACACAATTATTAATTATTTGACCCTCTTGTACACATTTATACAGAATCCACATATAAGGATTGAAGCCAGGCAAACAAGCATACATGTTAATGCATATTAAGGTTAAAATTCCCACTTGACATTGGCAAGTCAGCTGTCTGGATTGAATTTATATATATAGGAAGAAATAACATAGCTACTTTCCTGTTGCATTAGATTAAGATTTAAAAATAAAGACATAATTTCCCACAGACAAGGAAGAAACAGATCTGTATAAAACAGGTGGAGTTGCACAGTAGGTGGTTATAAATACAACAATAATGTCTCTAAAACATTATGTTCCTGCACAGGAAGGCTTACTACCTCTGCTTAGAAAATAATAATAATAAAACAAATAATTTTATCCTTCTGTTAGCAAGGAAAAAGACACTCATTCCACTACCTTAAACAATTATGAGTGAGCAGTCAAGAATTGTTTGTGGTCCATTTTCAGCAGCGTACCTGGTGGTTTCCATTACTTTTACTGTTATTGCTCTCATGAGATCCATAACTGGTTGTCAAATTGCTTAGGAAACTGAAGAATTACTTATTAAGCAGAAAATATGCCACAGGTAATTCTATGCCTAAAAAGACCACATGAAAATAAATTAAAAAAAAAAAAAAAGTATTTATGTAACCACCTCCAAATTGCCAGTATTAGTTATTCCCATCAGAAAACAAGCTCTTTCATGTCCTAAAATTAAAATGTGTTTGTGTTTCAAATTATTGTCTGTTAAATGACAGTGGAATGTCTGGTGCAAGAGAAGGAGAGTTTATGGCTGCATTTAAATTCCCCTTGCACGATAGGTTTCTACACAGACCTCTGTCAAGTCATATTTTGGCTGCCTCCACTGCCCCATGTAGCACTTAGTGGAAATATCAAATGAGTTCATATAGAGGAGCACATATGGCTGTGCTTGCACAGTAGTGTTCAGTGTCTAAACCCTGTATCTCAGCAGAGCAGTGGCAGAGCAGGGTACCCTGACACAGAACTGCTCATAGCATCAGATCAAACCCATGCAGATGTCTAAACATGGGGACACAACCACTGTGTGCTCTGAGATCATGACCTGCTAAAGGGAATCAATGGATTTCTCTCCACTGCAAGGACAGACGAAAGACCACCCTGAGGTGGTCACAGCAATAGCTAGGACATACGCCTATGTAGCCTTTATTTCTAAGAGGACCTATTCACAAAGCCTGTTAGGAGGTGTTTATTTAAAAATATCCTTTCTCACTTAATCTATTTGAGCTCTAGCACAGGTCACAGAAACTCATCCAAACAATTTTACCTTGAACAGTTAAATGACAGAATGCATTTTGGGGAGAAAAACAGTTTCTCCTGACAACTTTGATAATAGTAAATTTGACAAACATTGGGTAAATTACTGCAATATTCATTTATCATTGTTTCAAATACAAAATTATCTTAAAAGATCTATTTTCTCCATTTGATTTTTCCAGCTTTGGCTTCCAGCTCAAGCAACTGAATTAGTTAAATTACGTTTCTTGCTAAAGAAATCTCTGTTATTAAATTTCTTCTTCCAGTGCAAATATTGTACAGTCACCACAGCTGTACATGCAAACACTTTAAGACAAATATACCCTTAATATACAACCTTGAGATTATTGGTTCAGCTACGGCCATGATATACAAACATTTCTTGTTACCTTTAAAGCTAATGAATGAGGTGAGAATGAGGTGAGTCACAGTGTAGGAATGCCTATTATTTCTGTCATTCGCTGTAAATAGACCTATGGAGATTTCCAAAATATGGATGTCTAAACAGTGAGTGTCCAAAGTTAGCTTACAACTGTATCTACCTTCAGGTGAATAGCTAAGGCAGTAGCAGTGAATCAGGAGAACAAGTCCCCACTTTAATTTTTAGTTTAGTTTTGAGGAGCAAACATTTCTCTGTAAGTAGAGCCTTAAGTCTGATTCTCCTACATCCCTGACTAATGTGGTGCATTTTCAGTAAAAGTTCCTACTGAAAAGTGATGAGCATTTTGTACAAGCAAGCTAGAAACTTCACAGAAAGATGTTGTGGTGAAAGGGGAATGGCCAGTGTGTTTCTCTTACAGTCAAGTATTTACAAAATGAAAAGCCAGTCCTAACCTCTCGCAGGGACAGTTTCTCTCACACATGGAACAGATTTGAGATGAACTCACTGCCTTTCTAGATCAGAGCGCTCAGATTTTTATCTGCAAAGAGGAACTGTAACAAGCCCACCCTTACAGGCTTCTAATATTTTATTTGTTGTTTTGACAAAACATGAAAAGAAGGATCCTGCCTGTATTCTGTCAGGATTACTGTATTCGGAGCATGTTTGTCATCCATCTTCTGCCTGTTAGGCAAGAACCTCACAAAGGCCTTTGAACAGCTGAGCTATGGTGCTTTGAACAACCAAGCAGTAGCGTTTGACCATTTTCGTATATATTTATCAAGGCGAGTAGGGAAGTTAGATAAGCAGGCTACCTGGAGGTTTTCTTGCTTATTTGGAGCTACCAGCAGTGGCTCTGGTAATTCATCCCCATCTCTCCCAGAGGGGATGAAGGTAGGGAAAGAGCAGGGACACGTTCAGATGCAGGCAGAAGCCCCCTGTCTGGGGCTCAGAGCAGAGAACACATAGCAACGGAGTGCAATCTGGCTTGCATTTCATTATTACAGGTTAATTGGCATAACATTATTTCAGGATGATAACAGAAAGCCACCTACCTGCATCGCATGTGGTGAGCAGAGAGCTAAACATGTTTGCCAACTCTGATCGCAGAGGGCACGTGAAGATTCGGAAGCCCTGCAGAATCCTCTTCTTTGAGGAAATGAAAGAACTGCAGATATTTTTGGAAACTCAATTCGCTGATCCTGCCAACCTTTTTACTGAGTATTTTTAATATTGTACTGACAGATCATTTTCTTAGTGGAACATTTTAGTCTAGCTGTTTGAAGAAGACATCAGAAATGTAGAAACTTATGAAATATTCTGCTGAGAAGTAGCCCAGCTATCTACTTTCTGTGGATGAAGTGTTACAGCATTTTGTACTCAAGTATTTTTCCTGTCATATAATGTTACAGCTTACCTCTGCATTTCAAATTCAGCACCAGGGTCTCTTCTGTTGAGTTTGCTCTATGCTTACACAATTCCTTGAGGCAATGTTCACAATAAAATGGTCAGCCCTGATTTATTCGGGCCGGTAACGAGGGGCAATAGCCTACACATGGCAATCATTGTTGTGGAGTATGGAGATGTAATGAGCAGGTTTGATCACAAATGAAACAGCTCACTTTATAATACTCTGCAAAGAAATATAGGGAGGTTGTTAGAAAACAAGCCAGTGATGCAGAGCATAACTATTATCCGAGCTATGACTATGAACTGGTTCTAAGTAATCAGTGGGTTAAGTCACTGCACCAGGAAAGAATATTTTACTAATAAAATGAGCATGCTCTCCAGACACCTAAATAAATACATAAATGAAATATCCTCACTACAAACTTTTTTCGTTTATTTTTTTTTTACAGTCACAGATCCAGCAGTAGATACTTTGCAATAAGTTGAGCGATCGTGACATCCTTCTGGTCCATGCCCGTATATTCACCAGTAGGCAAGATTCCTGCTCATGTAATTTTAAATAAATGTGAGCTAATGACAGTGGAAAATTTAAGGCAGATAACACATAAGAAAAAAGGAGTCTGTATGTAGTGAGCTCCTCCATGCCGCCAGGCTCAGCAGAAGGAGAGGGAATCCAACAGAGAGACATTCTCCTGAACTTCATTTTTATGATGAGCCCCCCTACTGAGCTATAGGAGTCCCACTGTAATTGACAAAGAATATTACTGAGCTACTGGTTATAAGTCAACTTTTAGCATAGACAACAAAAGACTCTTCCTTCATTTCAATGAGAATTAGACCAGGCCATAGATTAATATTTCTCTATTTACTTTCTCTGTACATGCTATAATAAAATCCCTGCCTTCCAAAATGTTGAAACATTATTTAATCTTTCCAGGGGCATTAAAATTCAAAGCAAATATAAAATTCACATTTGCAAAGTAAAGAATCTACAGAACTAATTTTGAAGTATTCTCCTGCTGGCACTCATATGCTCTGAGGCTCTATAATGTACTACAGTGTATCTTTGTGTACCCTAATTGTCAATGCTGGGATGCACCACTGGCATTCGTCTTCTTCAACTTACTTATTAGTTGTATTTGGCTTAGTTAAAATGGGAAAAAAAATCCTCAGGGTGAGGGATGGAAACTTAATTGGGGTTCTGTTGAATATTTAATATTTATTTGATGCCCACTTTGGAGGAAAATGTGAATTTATGAGCAAGTGTTACTACTTTTTTTTTCCTATAAGGAAAGAGAAGGCCACGGTATAACTTAAAATTCCTGATTCTTTTTAGATTTCAAGGAGAATGGAAAGATATTTTAGCTGACTGATCAGCTAGTTATAATAATTCATATCTGATGTAAAATTACTTAATCCTGAACATTTCTTATCCTGAGACTGATCTTATCAATAGAACTCAGTATCAAACAATTTAGACCTTTTAAAAATCCATTTTGATATCAAAAGAGGATTTGAGCTCTTTGGTGCTTATTATTGTCAGCTAGCACACTGACCAGAGACAGATCTGAGAAGAGGATAGCATTCAGGTATTGTATCACTCCAAATCCCCTGAATTTTGAGGGTTTGATTACCTTGTCTGATGCCTAGTCTCTCTGAGACTAAGAGGGAGAGATATATCAAAGACTGATGAGATTGAAGGGACTGAAGAGCTCTTGCTGTTTATCCCAGGATCAGCTCTTCCTGCACCTTCCTGACACTTGGTCTAACTTGTTTTTAAAAGATTCTAAGGTAGAGAGATGTTTCTTGGTTAGACTGCATATATTCTACTACTTCATTATCCCAGTCCTTCCTTATTTCTTAGGTTTGATTTTCCTGATCTGAGTTTTCATGGCTAAAAAGTCACTGATGAATATGCAAAGCATTATTATGTTATATGGTCATTTTTTACTCAGTTATCAGACTTGTTCCTTGCTCCACCACATTCCACCAGCTATCTGGAGCTGAAGCTCCAGACCAGGGTCTGGAACTTCATCTTTATCGGTATATGATAGACATTAATTTGAAAATTTTCTCTGATCTTAGTTAGCTCTTAGCTCTTGGTTTATGTAACATTCTCTGATAAAGAGCTCTGCAGTTTAATTATGTAATGCATGATAGAGATGAAGTTGAATTAGTGTGCCCTGGTGGCCAAGAAGGCCAATGGGATCCTGGGGTGCATTAAGAAGGGCAACTCCAGCAGGTCAAGGGAGGTGATCGTCCCCCTCTACTCAGCTCTTGTGAGGCCACATCTGGAGACTGTGTCCAGTTTTGGGCTCCCCAGTACAAGAGGGATGTGGAGCTGCTGGAGAGAGTCCAGCGCAGGGCTACCAGGATGATCAGGGGCCTGAAACATCTGCCCTAGGAGCAAAGGCTGAGGGAGCTGGGCCTGTTCAGCCTGGAGAAGAGAAGGCTGAGGGGGGACCTGATCAGTGTCTATAGATACCTCAAGGGAGGGAGTGAGGAGGATGGGGATAGTCTCTTTTCCATGGTGGCCACTGATAGAACTAGAGGAAACGTCCACAAAGTGAAGCACCAAAAGTTCCACAAGAACTTAAGGAAGGGTAACAGAGGGTGAGGGTAACAGAGCCCTGGAACAGGCTGCCCAGAGAGGCTGTGCAATCTTCTTCACTGGAGATCTTCAAAATCCACTTGGATGCCACCCTGTGCCACGTGCTCTAGGTGACCCTGTGTGTGCAGGGGGTTGGACTAGATGATCTCTAAAGGTCCCTTCCAACCTTAAGCATTCTATGATTCTATAAGCATCCCAGTCACCTTTTCTGTACTGCTGGGGATTTCATACTCCTCTATGCTACGTTTTAACAAACCAGTATATTCTCTACCTTCTTAAGGTAGAGAATATAAGGTAAGAATATAGGTAAGAGAATATAGGTATATATTCTCTCTATATATCTATATATATATAAGGTAGAGAATCTATATCTGTATATCTATAAGGTAGAGAATATAGGTAAGAAGCCTACCTTCTATTCCTTCTCTTCTGAGTGTTAGTAGAATACTTTTTGGGGGCTTTTTATTAGTACTGCTTGCTACTTTTGATGGCTCTCGGTGACTGCATCTTGGTGACTGCATCTTTAACTTTTCTCACCACGTATTGATCACATTCTTATGCTTTCTCTTGTCACTTCTCCAAATTACTGTGCATCCAGACCTCCAATACACTGCATGGTATAGATTTGTGTCCAGTCCTACAGAAAATGATATACCACAGCTAGACAGAAACTGTTCTGCAATTCATTTAAAGGTCAGAATGAAAGCAAATTCAGGATATTTCAAATCAATACAATAAAGTACAATTAAAAATGCAAATGTTTGTTGTGATATCTTTGAAAAAAAAATCTATTCAGACCATACACTTTTGATTCAATTTGGAAAAAAAAAAAAAAAAAAAAAAGGAAAAGATTAGGATTTAACTTTTTATGTCATTAAAAGCACTGATTGCAATACCTGAATATAGAATAAATCAAAGATGTAATCACTTGGCCTTATACCTTAAGGTGTATTTTTGGAGACCAAAAATTAACTTTTTTTTTTCCTTCCTCTGCCTGCTCACCTCAACTTCAAATAGTGCAGGGAGAGAAGGAGGGCATGGGAAGTATAGCAAAATTAAAGGAAAATTAAGACTGGCTTCAATGCAAAAAAAAATTCTTGCAGATGAAGCACTAATGAAGTACGAATTCTTGGCCTTCAGCTGCAAGCATTGCGTGTCTACAGCTTAGTCTATCATAATGCTTTCTATAGCTAGCAATTTTGCTGATGCTACTTATTTACTCAAAGTAATAAAGCTCTTCATATATCCACAGCCTACTGTTAGCTCTAAATCTGTGTGATTTCTGGTCTCCCACACTAGGAATAACATAGGCTGACAAGCAAAAGGCCAAAGAAGAACCAGGTGGATGTGCCAGAGGCACCAGAGGAATGGTGTCCTTAGACCATCTTGTATTGCAAGAAGACAGCTTAGGTAGTAAATGAAAAAAAAAGGTATAAACTCAGGAGTGACAAGAGGACAAATAGGGAAAGATGTTATTTTTTCTTCCACAGCAAGAACTGATGACCACAAATTAAAATTAATGGGGGAAAAAAAATAATAATGCAGGAGGAAGTTGTCTGTGTTAATGTGAGTTGAGCCTTCCACAGAAATCTGGAGATTTGAGACTTTTAGTAAGACTCACATGAGAAACTTTGCAATAATCCTCACTAGCACAGGAACTACTGCTTTCTCAAGAGATGCTTGACTTGCAAATTGCTGCAAAGAGGGAAAACAGGTGGCCCAATTCTTACTCCTTTTACTCCTCTTACTCCTGAAACACCTAGTTTTGGCTAAAACAGGATGTTGTTAGTTAACTATATTGTGAGTACGAATTTTACATACTGTAGACTCAAGGTTACTACCATTACTTTTTATAGCACTTGAAGTATCTCTGACATAAGAATATCACTCATGTTTCAACCTTTTTTTCCTCTAAAAATATAACTTAAATAGCTATATACACTATAATACTTAATATCTTTATATAATGTTCACCGATCCATGTTGCAGCCTTCCTCTTCAAGACAAATGTTGATGCTTTCTATTTTTAGTGATTGCCCTCTTGTTTCAAGTATGTTAATGGACAAAATAATAGAAATAATAGTTTAGTGTAGTTTTTTTTCCTGGTTTTGCATTCCAACCTAGGTTTCTCCCATGACTAATAAGCTGTGAGATCGAAATTAAGTTTTTCTCATGTTTAGGACAGTAATAACATCTCTTTCCCCAGCATATTTTTTTTTGATTTTTATTAAGGTGATTAAATAACCATATGATCTTTCTTGTAGTGAAGACGTAAGCATGGTCTCCTCCTGATGGAAGCATGGTTGCCTAGTTACGTAGAGCCTGCAGGAACATGTTGCCTTTAACACTTCTACTAAATTTGGCTGAAATAGGTAGAATCCCAAACTTCTTATTCTCAGTGATGCAGATAGATATGTCTTCTCTCTTTAGAGAGTCAAACCAAAAATACATTTATATGTTGCAGGATATCTTCATATATGTTGCAAGGGCCTGTCTTCAGCATTCGGTATGCTGTAAAATATTAGATTGAAAAAAAAAAAGTATGCTTATTATTCTATATAAAACAACAAGCAAACAAAGAACACAGAACTTTCTATGTCCTAAAAGACAGTTTTTATAATGGAATTATTTCATTATTAAATAAGATAAATTTTCCATTATCAAAATAAAATTTCTTCTTATGTAATAAACAAGCAGCTCCTGCATATTTCTCTTTCCCTCAATTCCCATTCATCTGGTAATAAAACAGGCTCCACTCTGCCCATATGTTTTTTATTCCCATGCTTCCAGCATTTTTTAGCAGCTTTACATCTCAAGTTGGACTGATGCAAAGAGAAAATTCACTGCAGTGCTAAAACACTTTGCAAATAAACATTTTACATTTAACAACCTTCTCCAACTTTCACACAAAGATGCTATGATGAGAAGAAGTAGCATTTCTCCCATTCACTTTTTGTTCCTGTTCATACCATCAATGACAACAAAAAGACCTTTTGTTCTCCTAACTTCCCACCTTGGCACCCCCCCAAAAACACACTTTAAGCCCTGCTGCTGAATTGCTGCAGTGCAAACTAATAGAACGAGGTGTTGAATTATCTTTCTGTTGTGCTGTGTGACTGCAGTAGAAAGGATTATCATGGAAAGGGCTTCCAATTTACATCACACGGCACAGCAAGAAAGCAACATGCCCGGTTCAAACAGCAGGGCTTTATTCTACCCCATATTGTCACAAACTTAAATTCCTGTCTTTGTTATCTTAATAAGTCTTTCCTATTTACATAAGCAGTGAATAAAACAGTATGGATTAATTAAATATTTTCTTTAAAAAGTTGAAGGAAATTCTTCTCTTCCTACGTTCTCTGTTTTTAAGTTCCCTCTCCATCTACTGCTCATAGAAAAGTAGATTTTACGCAGCCGGCACGGTTAAATGCCACACAATGATTCCCACCAAAAAAAAATGTGTAAAAATACAGGATTAATTACTGTTTAGCATGCATCAAAATGATAAATAAAATATTTTCTCACTGTTCACTTTGGACTCAAGGCATGCATTGTAACACTTCTTGTACTGAGCCCCATGAGAAACCCTTCAAACCCTCCATGCTCCAACACAAATAAGGGGGATTCATTTAAATGGGAATACATCCAGGAAATAAAGAAGTGGTGAAAATACAATGCCTTTCTGAAAATCTAACACTCCCATCACTTATCCAAGAACAGGTCCTTTTTGGGGTGAGTGGGAGGAGAGGAAGGAAGGTAGATGAAGGCAGAGAAAAGCTTTAGCGACTTCAAAGCAAACAAGAAACTTTAGCAGAAATGAGCCCACAGGCCTCCAAGATGTGGAGAAATGAGAAGGAAATTGAAAACACAGACAGAGCTTCTGCACACAAAAAGATAAAAAACCAGTACTGTACACGACATTATTAGTGCAAGCTAGCAACTCTGACATGCCAAATTATTATCCTGTTAAAACAAATACAGAATACTCCCCCCTTTTCTAGCTTGAAACACTAAAATTAACATATTTACACACTTATAGCAATACATCAACAAGGTTTTATCTTCTTTCCCCCCCCCCAAATAATCCAGGTTAATTTAACGGATTGATTTAAAAAACATTAATATTTTGTTGTCTATTGATCCTTTAAAATGCTTTTATCTGTACTTCTTCATTAGCATTTGCATATTATTTTCCCAGACTTTTGCTAAATAATCTGACAAGTGTGAAAGCACTTTAGATTTAGATCTCCACTGCTTTCAGTTTGCATGCTTGCTACCCGATGAAGAGTAATATGTTTACATTCTATTCCGCCTTATTAGTAAGACAGTTTCCATCCTGCAGCTCTTTTGTCAGTAGCAACTGAAATTATTCCAAGTGGAACATGGCTAGCACCCCGTTCCCCCAATGCACCACCTTTTCCCAAGGAATTTTTAAGAGGAGGCTCAAAAAATGCATTGATTAAAAATAAATACATAAATTCTGCTCAGTTCCAACTGTCAATACACCTTATATATTACATTCTGAGATCCTGAAGTGAATTCATTTTATATTGCATTGTGTAATCTTACTTTAAGATTGCCATCTGGATGCCTCCAAGTAGAAAGAATTCTAGTAGATGCAAAATTGTCTGAATAAAATCTTCTAGTGATTCCAGAACTTCTTAAACACGTATTTATTACTCAGTTGCTTATGATCTGGGGCTACATGGTACCTTTTGGTTTTAAATTTCTATTGCTAAACATGCACCAAGAAATTGATAAGGTTGTGCTGAAGATCTTTCATCCTTACTCTTGGAATAGATATGTAAAAGTAAAGTTTTGATTTTCCCGAGTGTATATAAATTACTACAATATAGCAGTTGATTATAAAGGATGAGGGAAAATTGAGCTGCTCTGGAACAGATGTTTATTAGTACAAATTGTTTGCCCATGTTTCAATAAATGCTATTTAATTCCCTGCCCATTCCTGTCAAAAATGCTTAACTGAGTGAATTATTGAATAATGTCAGTATTGACCTATTCATTTGGGAAATATATTAAAAGAAGTCTCAGACTTACTGATTATTTTTCTTTTCAGCTATTTTTGAAGAGTTCCAAAAAAGAAGTCTTTCCTACTTTTTTCTTTTTTTTTTTCCCCCTACGCCTCTTAAAGAAATTGAGGTAAAAACTAAATGCTTTTCGGTCTTTTTATAGAAACTTTTACTTGGAACACTTTTTCTTCAATTTTCTGATTTTCATTAGTGCAAAGTATGGACTTCTGGGAAAGAGATTAAAACCAAAACCAGTAATGGGATGGAAGGACTGCTTCCCATTTCATGCTGGTTGAAAGTGCTCGTGATATAAGGAAGAATCATCCTGCTTCAAATCTGGTGTTTTCACACTTACAGTGCTACTTTCTCCTTAAATAATTTTAAGGAAATCATTAATTACCAAGTCATTCCCAATGTGCAAAGTGAAAATAAATTCAGTTGCAAGAATCTAAATATAAAAATAAAAAAAAAAATCCTTTGCTACTATTATTTATATTCCTCTTATTCTTCATCTGAATTATCCCAAGTTTTGTTTCATATTAAAAATTATATATATTATTCCCAAGGCAGGGAAAGAAAGAATAGATTAATAACTATTTTGGACAATATGAATTTACTTTAAGATTTTCAACTAGCCACATGGAGATACATAAAGCTACAGAAAGGAAAGAACACCAGGCCCATAAAGGTAAGCATATGGTAGTCTCCATGCATTAGCATATGGTAACCTCTACCAAAGAGCTGAGAAATATGACTCTTCTCTGAAGGGAGTCTTTTTTATTATTATTTTTGATTTTCAAAGTTGGAAATGTGTTCTAGGCCTTTCTCTGTGCCCCTTATCAAGTTGGCAGCTTGTATAACTATAATAATTATACAACTACTCCATACCTTCTCACTCTCTTTCAAACTAGAGCTGTGCTCACAACAAGAGCAGACACAAACTAGTGGCCATGAACTGCGAGGAAACACAAAGTGTTAAGAGAGCCAAGGATCTACCTTCTGGGATCTTTAGGATGGGATTTGGAAGACTGCCATAAAGTAACACCAGGTAAGAGAGACTGAAGAGTCAGTGGTCAATTGTTACAAAATTATGACAGAAAGATCTAACTTCCTTTAACTTGCCATGACTGTAAATAAAGTTATAGATTTTTTTTTAAATTAACTAATACTTCAGAAGAAAGTCTTATGTGTATTGAAGAAAAGGAGATAAACTTATAGGCTTCCTTTTCTTCTTGAGTGCGGAAACCTACAGAATCCCTTTTGTAAGAATTTGTTTGTTTGCTTATTTTAAAACTTCAAATTCCATTATTTTTCGTCACGACACTTGCCATAAAAACAGATTTTTATGCCTAATTCACATGCCTAGTTGGTGTTATTTTCACCTGTCATCTACTGCTCTTGGTTATCAGAGAATCAAAACTCCATCCTCTTAACAAAAGCAAAAAAATGACATTCATAAGCCTTTTGCAATTAATTTTTACATGACAGTTGACTTTTATTCTGTGGACATCTACAAGTTCAAACTCATTTTCTTCTTCTCTCTCTCTCTCTCTTCTTTGTAGTCCACTAATATTTTTCAAATGGCTTTCTTTTATTTATTCCTCTCAACTTTTAGTCCCTTCTTTTGCTCTTTCACATAGGCTGCCCAAAGAAACAGACATATATGCTGAGAAGTGTGTTCACAACAGCCAATGCAGATGAAATCTCTCAGGCCAAATATTAATTATATATAAATAAAAGTACAGGTGTGTCAATTTCATCTTGGATTATTTTCAGTCATTCCAGTTCCCAAGGATACTTGCAATAATAGGAGAATTAAATTGTTGCTTATCTGTAGCCTAGGTATGACAGTTTCTTGTTATTTATGTTTCTTTAGCTCACAAGAGATTTTCCATTCAAATACTTGTTTATAGATTGGATTTGTTTGCTTTTGACTGTGTTATTTTCATAGAAGTGCAACAAGTTAATTTTCTGCATCAGCACCAGAACTTGCACAGTTCTCACCATCAGTTTATGAAATCGTATCTTCACTCTCTCTCCTCAACCCCTCAGCAGAACCTCTTATTGTGAGGTGGATTCTTACCAGGCTAAAGCAAAGGAAAACTTAAGCTAAGACAAGTCTGAGATAGAGCTAAGTTTTCTACTCAAGAATAATCTAAGCACAGCTAAGAGACACCAAGATCTGGCATGCATAACTATAGAGGAACACAAACACTGCTGCATCATCCTTAGTTTTACAACAGCACCCTTGATGTTTTGTCCAAATGAGACAAATATTCAGAAAAATATTTATGCCCAGAGGCATTCAAATTATCCTGTTTCAATGGAGCTTACATCTTCTCTCTGAAGCACAAAAATACTGTTCTCCCTTCATAGCACAGTAATAATATCTACTAAGTACCCTTCAGGTGCTGAAGGGCATCACATGCGATAGTGCCTGATAGGAGGAGAGGATGAGACAGGACAAAACAAAACAGAATAACATAAAAGTAAGAATTAAATATACATATATTCTCCTGGAAATAAGAAGTGACAAACAAAAGATCTTCATAAGTCTATTATTTCACTCTGTTTGCAAGTTACCCATATGAAAATTCTACTCCTTGTGTGAAGGAAATCCAAAGTATTACGAAGAGTAGCATCACAGACTAAGCTACGCTTAAGTTCCACAACAGTGAGCTGTGCTCTGCTAGAATCTTTCACTGGTAGGGTTCAATACCAACAAAAAAACCTTTATTCCTATGTCAGGAGCCATAAGCAACAGTTCAAGACTTAGTTACTGAACCACACCAGTAAATGAGCAGTACAACTGGGAGACAATGAAAAGTAAAAATGAAGACAATATTTTAACAAGTATGCAGGTCAGAAGACAGTGCTTATAAGTGGACATATCTCGGAGCCAAAAGCTCTTCTTCTGTACAGCTGGTGATGACAAAGTGAACATATGGAGCAAGTGAGGAGAAAAACGCTGGTGGAATGAAGAACATTTGGAAAGCTAAATCATATCACAAGACGTAATTTATCAAATTTTCAATCAGTGTGCCCTTCCTGCAATGACTTATGGATGGGAATTTTGAAAACTTGTTAGAAATGAGGAGGATGAAAGTAAAAAAATGGGTAACAGTTGTCGGAAATTGAGAAGAAAATAAAATAGTGCTTGCTGTCCAGGCTAGGAGTCATCAATATTCTGCCTATCATGACTTAAGAGGACTTGAAGACAAGTACCACAGTTCATTGCCTCCAGTGTTCCTACAATTTTAATTAACAGAAATTCTTCTAAATAAAATATTTTATAACCCTTTATTAGTTGGCCCATGATATGCACACATACATTTGAGAAATTCAGGACACAGTTCAGAAGATAATATTGATATGCACTATTAAAAAGTTATATGTGTCTATAATTAATTTATACAATAAAGCTAAATAAATATGTCTTCGAACAGCTACTACAATCAGACCATCTCATAGAAGGGAAAACAAGAAAGATTCACCATAAATGAATAAAATGGTATCAACATATACCAATATTACATATAAACAAAGAGAAGATCAGAGTTTAATCACTTTTGCTAGAGTTCAGAGCTCTAGCCCCAGAGCACCTCCCTAAGCTTCTTGTACCTGTCAGATGGAAAGCAAGGTCAGCATTCTGCATTATAGCACCCTAAAGAAGATTAAGTAGAAGGTCCTAAATTATACCCAGGAGGTAACAATATGCAAGCATCAGTTACCACAAATCAGCTGATGCAAGATAGTTTGTTGCAGGAGATAGCTGCTTCTGAAGGGAACCTCAGGAGTAAGAAGACCCAAGCGATCATTTGCTTTGCATAGATTTATGTATTTTTAACTCTTGCTGATCCCAGAACTTGCAGGCCCTGGATATGTAGCTAAATCTGTTTTGAAATTAGCTGAATGCTCACTGTTTGCACACATTTCAGAGCTCCTAGAATAAAGTTCAATCCACTAGTGATTACAAAGGGAAGCTAAATAACTAGCATGGAAATAGATGCTTATTTTTTCAGATGGGCTGCTGCATGAACTTTTCCACCACTCATGCTCACCATCCTTCTGTAAAGTGACAGTACATATAGATGCAAAAGTGAGGAATAATCTGCAGCACGTATAGATAGAAATGTGTAAACGGACAGAAGAAGAAATCAAGAGAGTTTGTATTAGAACTTGTGTTTTGAATATCTATCCTAAGAAGAACTCAGTCTTACTACTAAATTACATCTTCCTAGTTAGGCAGAAGTATTTCCAAGAATGAATTCATCTTTTCTAATATCTTTTCTAGGCAGAGTTCAAGTTGCTAGATGCAAGTCTTCCTGAGACCATGGGAATATGCTTATGTAATACTTTGAAAAAAAATCTGTGAATTATCCCTTCTATTAATCACTGCAATTTGTGAGTGACTGCAGTGTGTATGTGTGTGCACATACCCTCCCAAAAACATACAAATTTAATTCTTTTGACAAGAATAGCGTTCCCCTGAACAATGAACAGTGCCACTAGAAAAACTCACAGAATCGAAAAAAGGAATCATTCACAAAAAAGTCAGGAGAGCTACAGGTAAATGGAAAGCAGACCTTGCTGCAGAATTAAAGTATTCAAGCAATGAATATGCCTACAAATCACATTTGTCAATACAGGATTTAATATCTGAGAGAACTTCTAATACTTTTAGCCCAAGAGGTCTACAAAAAAAATGGAGATGAAATTATGGAATTTTCATAATGAAGAGGAAGTATATATCCATATGGCACAGGAATGCCTCGAGTCCAATAACTCCTGGAAGGAAATGATAACTGCTCTAAATAGTGTCATTAACAATGATATTCCCTTAATCTTAGAGGTATGTATTTCAGTTCGCAGAAACATATATAGACATTTACAGACCTCCTGGGAAACTCAGGGATACACATTAAAGGCAATATTAGGTAGATGGCAGGTGGATTTGAAGAAAGCAAAGATGTACTCTGTACAGCTTGCTCATTTTCTTAAAGTTCTGCAGATGTGGAACATGCATTAGGAATTATCATTTCATAGTCATGCTTTGATGTTTAAAAGGTGACCACCTTACTACATCTTATCTCCCTTCTCTACCAAAATATATGCATTTAAAAGCCAGAAAAAAAGAAAACCGAGACTCAAGGTATTTATTGGTGATACAAGTTTACTAAGCATAGCAAATTCTTAGCTACCAGTGAAAATCAGTTTGTCCTTTTTAAGACAGTAATCCACAAAATTACAGTGAAAAGCTCTCATGTAATTTTAAACATTTACTGACTATGATAAGAAGAGGAAAAATGACGGTATCACTTACCTAGTAGTAAAATCAGCTTGTTTATTGTATACTGACCTGTATAGTGAAGAATAGTCAGAGCCATCAATAAGGTTAACACAAATACAACATCTTGATCTCGCAACATTTTCTTCTCCTCTTGCCTTCTTTCATTAAGTTGATTCTTATCAGTCATCTTTAGGTAAAGGCAGTGACCAACAAACTAGCCAAAGAAGAACATGACCTGAGAGTGCAAGTAAAGAAGAAGTAGAAAAAAATATTCTGGATTAATGGAAAGAAGATGAGAAGCGGATCTCAGAAATACGCACAGGCAACTATCATTTTAATTTGAACATTAATTTTGTTTAATAGCCAGAGAATCTGCTTTATACAGCAGAGGAGGTGACAAATTTGAATTTTTAAATAGAGGATAAGCATTTCTTTAACACACCTTTACTGACTAGTGGGCAATGAAGAATTTGAAAAAGAGGGAACAGTTGGGAGAAACAGAGACTCCAGGCCAAATTCTTCATGTTCATCTACATTAGCAGTCCTATTACATCTCTTGGATCCATTTTCAAAAGCAGAGCAGAAAGTATTTGGCTCCAAATAGTGTAATACTCAAGAAATTACTTAATCCCACCCTGAAGGAAACATATAAGGCAATGAGTGAATAAGCCTTGTGAAATATAGGAAAATTATAATCTACCCATGTACAAGATTTATTAGAAAGGTGAACTAAAGCAAGCCTTTTAGTGGTCCCCATTTTCTGGTTAGTAAATCTAATGGCAAGGTAGCTTTCCAAAGGCAGTAATATTGATCCATGTAATGCAGCATCACTAAATTAAAATCAGCTTTTAAAACTTCTTCATGCTAGTCAGACATGAGGCATACATAGCAAAATACCCCAGACCAGCTGCTCACATTCAAACTTAGACCCAGTGCTACCAAGAAGAGAATACTACACAACATGGTAAAGATAGAAAAGCTTGAAGATACAAAAGCTTAAAGATACTGCTTGTTCAAAACAAAACAAAAATAAAACCCCTCAAAGTCCAAGATCAAACATTACATTCCTACAGTTTTCACTAGTCATCTGAAAGTTATTAGAAATTGCTGCAGGCCTAAGGTCAACACTGCCAACTAGATGTAGGTTATAGGGTTTTACAACTAGTAAACAACTAGCACGCACACTTGCAAGCTTTTTTATTATTATTATTTAGCTTCTAGTATTTCACAATAAAATGTTGCAGTGCTGAATCAAATATATGTTCTCCTCTTTGGTGCTCAAAGCAAGTAAACAAACAAATCAATAGTTTAAAGGAGAAGAAAGCCTTCCCATAAAACCACTAAATTCTTTTTCCCAACTCCTATGCAATGGAAGTTTCCCTTCAGAAGTCAGTTCCTGTCATGCTGAAATGAGGGAAAGAGAAGGAAGGGGGAAAAGAAATGACTGCATTTCATAATTTATGTTTTATCATTACTATCTGGCTGACATTAAGATGATGCTAACTTCAAATGTTATTCCGTAAGCCTGGAAAACACAAGTGAAGGAAAGAGTGGAGAAGTAATAGAGAGAGACAAATTCATCTTTCTTAACTATATTGTTTGCAAATTGGGTTGACAAACTGGGACTGTTAGGTATTTTTCTATTTCTTGTTTGAAGAAATCTTTATCTTCATTTTATCTATATTTATTTTTATTTATTATCTTTATTTATTTTAAGTTTTTATCTTTATACAGAGATTTATACATCTCCGGGAGGTTCCGAAATATGCTCCTGGAGAAAACGAAGAAAAAGAAAAAAAACTGCAAGATATCAATGCTCTGGGATTCAAACCTTGAAGTCTCAATGCAAAACCCTGGAGTTGATAAGGGTTAAATCTAAAGGAAGCTGCAGACTCCACCTGCACACCTGTCATGAGCAAAACAGAACTGACTAAGGGAATTTTGCCTAATTTATTGCCAATTAACACAAAGATTTGATTACTGATTTGGGTATTGAGGGGAAAAAAAATTAAAAAAAAGGATATTTAAAGAGGCACTTAGAGGAACACCTTTCTCAAGCTTAAAGGCAAACACCCGTTGTTCTCCTTGCCCAGTCTCAACCCTCCCCAGCTTTTGTCTTCCTTCCCCAACCCATCATTGAGGCAGGTTGCAATCAGGGCCTACTGATTGTTGCTTTCTGCCAGTTTCCTTAGTTTTTTATGTTGTTTTCCTCCACTTCTCCTTACTTCAAGTTTGTTCTCCTTTACTCCAGCATGTGCTCCTCCAAGCAGCTGCAGACCTTTTTTTTTTGTAATATTTTGCAATATTTTGTTAGCACTTCTTGTAACATTTTCCTTGGTGTCATGGAAGCATAATCTGAAATTAGTCAGAAAGACCAAGTGCAAAACAGAAAACAACCAGAGTCTCAAATTCAACTTGCTCATGTGTGCTCCTGTATCAGGCAGTGCTTCAGGTTCATCTTTAATCCAAAAACCTTTGGGAAAAAAAAAAAGAAAAACAAAATAAAAAAGGCTCTCACATAGGCAATTTCATTAAAAGTGAGTAAGTTGGTACTTCTATGCGCAGTTGTGGAACTCTTTGCCACAAGATATTGCGAGGTTTAACTGGATTAAAGAAATGATTGGGTATTTAAATGGATAACAGGAATGTTGAGTTATAAATATTAAAAGTAGATGATAGGAGTTCTGAGGAGATTATAACCTGACATGCCTTTGTGCTTCAAGTATTTCTAATGGGGATTAAGTAGAAACTCCCTCCGTGAACAGGTCACTTCATAATGACTTTCCAAAGGCATCCTTGCACTTCTTGTGAGAGCAGCCTGTACTCAGCCATCTCGGGGGCAGCTACTGCATAGGTGACATGCTGATTTTAACAGCAAATAGCAGGTTTTGTATACTGCTAAGAGGAATATCTATAGCCATAATAGGTATACACAGCGCCTAATGACAAACCATACATAGCGGATGCCCACAAAGGCTAAAAGCAAACATCCTTGAATACTCCAATATGTTTTTGAGGTTTTCTGTGCTAGTACAGCATGCTAGAAAATACCTGGACAAGCAGTCACAGGAGAATTAATTTCAGTGGTGAAAGTTTCAGTTAGTAAGGGGAATGGGGACATTTCTTATTAGTCAACAATGATGTTTTGTTAATGAAGCCAAAGAAATGTTGAGGCCTGACTTGCATAATCAAGAAATTAAGATGGTCCAGACAGGGTAAACAAACTAATTACTTTCCTCAAGAAAGCCTGGTAATTGCAGCATCTGGATAATCCACAAGTAGTTATAAAAGGGTTGGATCCACTTGGATGGGTGCAGAGGAGATGAATGCAAGGAAGAGGGAAAGTCCTGCCTAACTGCACAAACATCTCTCTGCCTGAGTCCTCCTGATTTTGATTCTGCTACTTCATGTAGGCTCTTTCAAGAAGGGAGGACATCCCAGCAGGCAGCTCTTTAGAGGCTCTACCATACACCTCAAAACTCTTTCCCTTGGTCAACTCTTTTTGCTTCTGCTTCAGACAAGCACAAACACAGCAAACAAAAGGCTTCAAAAGAGCCAGGAAGGGAAGCTGTCAGTTGGATTCAATCAGCTTGATTCAGGGTCCTCGTATTATGGCTGTAATATCTGGCTATGTTTGGCAGACACTTTCACTTTCTGTGGACTTGTTTTAAAATATGGTGGGGTCTCCATTTTGGCTTGAAGTTCAAATATAAAACATGGGCTTGAGCCTTTAACAATCAGAAGACCACAAGCTATCCCCTACACATACAACACTTAACAAAGTAGCTTCAGCCACAAATAAGCAATATGGAAGTTGTCTTTTAATTAGTTACTTCAGGAAACACACTAGAGGAAGAGGGAGAAAGAGAGGGAGAGGGAGAGGATCACAAAAACTGACATGGACAACAGGTTAGACCATGGTGAAAACAATATTGCTACGGCATTGCTAAATGCCTTTGCAGGAAAAATGTCTTTCCACTAATCTTTGCTACAGATGGTACAGTAAAGATGTCCAAAATGTGGAATAGGTGCTAAAATGTCTATTGAATCAACTAAGTAGACATAAAATTCATGTCATATTTGTGTTTCATGACTTTTCTTGTGAAATTTAATGTTTCTGCATGACCTGAAACAGAGAATCATCCTCCTTCACTATTTCAGTTTTCTGTACGTCAAAATGAGGTCTATTATGCAGCACTTGACCTGAGACCTCTTATGTAACTCCAAAGCCGGGGCAAGAACCATGAGCAGAAGCACCCCAAATGACCAGAGTAATACAGGAAAAGTGTATAATACAAATAAAAAAAACACCACCAACAACAAAAACCATAAAATAGATTTTTCGTTTCATTGAGATGCATTTAGTCAAATTACTTTCAAAGACATGGTACCAAACCCAGGCATAATTCCTTCCATATTTCTGTTCACAAGAAAATAATCACTATTATTCTTGAAGGCCTAGTGTACTCTCTGTAGTTATTGCTAAAGTGAGTTTATGATTTAAAAACTAATCTTGGCTGCTCCAATTTCCTTACCTTTAACTCTGGCCTTAATATTATGTACTTAAATATATTAAAATAACCAAAATTTTTCTCTGCACAGAACACGTTAATATCCCTGCTATGTAAAATTGTTGTTCATTAGAGAGCAATGCTCCATGAAGGCCATGCATTTCTTCTGCTATTGCAGACCTTTCCATAAGGCCACCGAAGTACTTTCAAAGATTGTTAGATCTTTTCTGCAATGGGCTCATTTCTGCTTTTATTTTCCCGTGATTTTATGATACCTTCCACAACAGAGGTATTCCATGACTGGAGACTAACAA
This sequence comes from Nothoprocta pentlandii, assembly GCA_013398315.1. Classification (NCBI taxonomy): domain Eukaryota; kingdom Metazoa; phylum Chordata; class Aves; order Tinamiformes; family Tinamidae; genus Nothoprocta; species Nothoprocta pentlandii. Next base: position 1,398,733 of record VZSG01000122.1, read on the forward strand.
TCACTGAAACAAGTTTGTTATTATCATTGCCACCAATAAGTTTAATGCAAATAAGGAAACCTTCCCAATCAGCTTAGGCACTGATCTTGCCTTTTAGCAGCATGTAATATAATACTGAAGCTAATTCAGGTGATAAATTTTCGAAATCAGAGGCCACACTAATAAATAATGTACAAAAAGACTCTCATACAACTTCAGATGTACACATGTATTTCATACGTACCCCTCTGACTCAGGTTCCCACTGACTGAATTATATTACGCTCTTTCCCTTAATCTCTCCTCTGTGGTGTTGTAAAGCTCATTTTAGATTTACAGATATTTCCCACTCGACTGCATTGGGACTTAAATGCAATGCAAGCCTCACTTTAGGAGGAAGAGGGTGCACAGAATTTGAGTAGAAGGTTTTGAACACTGCTCCATTTCAATGCTTCCCTGAACTTTGCCTTTAGTGACTTGGTCCAGGAGTGAGGAGAACTTCTGGAACAGACACACCTCAACCACTCCATAACTGAGTCAAAAAGCCCCCAGCTTTAGGAGATTAAACTGTTTGCTTTGAGATATACTCATGAGCTGGACAGGAGAGGTCTGTGATTGCCTCTCACCCTGTCCCCTCCCCCCCAAAAAACGAGTGCACTTTGCAAATCCCTCAGTATAAAGCAAAAACTGCTGTCTGCCAAATACTACGATGACATTTTTGTACTCCTATGGTGCATCTTATTAATTAAAATAAAAGGATTTATTCATTCTGTAAAAATATATGACAAAACCATTCCAGGCGCTCATTGTCAACGCGAAGTATCATACTGTTTAAATATGTTTATAAAACAAGCAGCTGCATTCAGATTTGCAGATTACATGTTTCTGGGTTCCAATTCTTCACAAATAAACCTAATGGAACCATGAGTTGAAATAAATAGAAGAGCTGTCATTCCAAATCACAGGCAAGCTACATGCTTTACTTGGCTACCTGAGTAACCGCTTGGATTCATTATTTAGTATCTTTTCAAACCGGTCTTCCAGCTTGCCTGCAGACAGTTGTCAATTGTCATTTACTGGAACAGAACATTCCAGGATGTGTTTGTGGCAACATCATGAAGAAAAAGAAAGATCAAAGTGCAATTAAGTCAAACAGCACAGATTTTTACTTTAATAAGGCAATGTGCTGCATATGCCACAAACGATAATAGTGTAGCCTCACATAAACCAGGAACATCTACTTGCAAAAGTTAGTGAAGATATTTACTATGCTAGCCCTTAGTTAATTTTCCTTTTCAACAGATTGTAAGTAACAACATGTGCTCTTTTTAACACAAGGGAATCTTTAATATTTACTGTAATTATTGCTTGAGCTGCTTAAATTCTTAATGATGGTATTTACATGTAAGCCTATTTCACAAAGCTCAAACTGCCATTTAAATAATTCTACGAATCGTACATGGCCACAGCTGTGGTCCCTTTAGTTTAGCAAAACCAAAGTCAGAACTCACTTTAATTCAAGTCTTACTTTTTGTTTGTTCTTAAAGAGACGATTAGAGATTAGAGGTTCATGAGGTTTTGATGGACTCCTCTGATCTCCCTCTAATGCAAAAGAAAAATCCCACAGACAGTGTTTATGAGTAAGCTTCACAATTCAATGGCTATGACTATTCTGGTGCCAGACTAATTTCCCTATGTTCATGATTTTTATATTATACTGACTGCAAGATTTTTGGATAGTTCTGCCTTTCTTTGGTTCATTGAAAGATCTACCATGTTACAGCTAAAATATAGTGCTTACCAGGTATCATAATCTACAGATACTCTGTAAATTCTCTGAAAGGTTATTTACACCCAATTCAACATCAGTGAACATCCATGTAACCAAAGCTGGTCAACACCGGAGTGTGTGCACTCAGCTTAAGTATTTTATGGGACCTGGCAAAGCAAACAAACAGAAAACCCCAAACTAACTCACACTCATATATGTAGAACACATGCACACATAACACTCTGAGACTACCTGCGATTAGGAAGAAGGGTAAGCCTCCTGTTATGCCTGTGTTTGTACAAACCTCTTCTTAGACTATCTTTGGCATTTCATATGTGAACCATGGTGTAGGAGTTATTGGTTGTAAGAACACACTGAGATGACATATTCTTCAGAATCACTCACACTTTGTCCATGCACATAAAGGTTGGACTTACTACATGTTCTTAAATGACTTCCTCCAGTACAGGAAGCTTTCATCTACCTTTCCTTTTTAGAGAAAGGCCAGTAATTGCACTATTTCTGTTCTATTTTCTATCCAGTCCCTTCGGCTCTGATCCTCCATGTCTTACCTTGTCAGTTTAGATTTCACACTTTTAAGTGCAGGGTCTATAGCTCACTTTATATAAATTTTTAAGAGATTAAGATGCTGGTAGCTTTATAAAATAAGTATTTCCTAGTCTATGCTTGCTTTGAACCACAGAAGACAAAGCCCAAGTTGTATAAGTTTCAACAAGAGAAGGCAGAAACCATATGAGGCAACTATAACTAACGAGCTTGAGATAATCATGGAAATTGCACATAGCGTTCTACTAAGAGCATGGTACAGAAAGACATAGCAACCTGGGAAGGAGCTGCACTTCTTTAAAATATCCAAATGAGATCTGACACAGCAGCAAAATACCAGCCAAATATGCAACAAGCAATTACTTTGTTAGCCATGTACATTAGCCTATCAGGTCGACTACTGATAGGAAGCAATACCAGTTGCCTATGCCGAATACTGAGAGGAGTAAATCCCTGAAGCTGAAGATTCTGAGGTTTTTAAATAGCCAACATATAAAATGACCAAAAATGACAGATCTCTAGCTGAACACAGTATCACTTACTCTTTTCTTTTTTAACTCATTTCTGTAATGGATAGAGTTAAGAACTAAAAGAAGAAGGAAGATGATACTGGTATAGTAACTCATTTCTGGAAAGCACAAGAGCTGTGATTGCTCCTCAAGCACCCAAAGAAGACCCATATAGGTAGTCAGTATAAAGACTGCTTCCTTGATTTTCTTTTCCCTTGATTCCACTACCTATTTTTGGTTTAGCTATGTCATGTTCAGGTGACAGAAAGCATTCTGTGAAAAGAAGGAATACTAAGAAAAAAAAAAGAATATCTAAGTACAATAAAGTTTCCTTCAAGAATGGAAATATATCCTCTAACACTATAAGACTTCAAATAAATGCCAGAGTTTCCCTAGAATAAATTCATATTATTTCATGCTTTGCTCTCTATTGCTATAATTTAAATATGTGTAAGTCATCCAGGCAAGTGTAGTCTCTTTTAGGCCTCCCTCATTTTCATTCTGTCCAAAATTTTTAAGAAATCTAGCCTTATAACATCTCTAGTGACACTGCAGTGATATACATGCTCTGAATCCTCCAGAAAGAATTATGTCAGCTCAAGGTCTCTCTCTTCCTGTTGCACAATTCTCCTCTGACTTTTGTTATAGCCTTGTCCTCTTTAACTCATTTTGTTCCAATTTGATATTTTGCAGGTTCTTTCACTGTGCAACGTCTTGCCAGTGGGGAAACACAGATCTCCAGGAGTGCACAGCTCTAGTGCACTGTTCTGTGGAGTTGTTTCTGCAATGAATGCAGAGCCTTGGCCAGAATCCTGTTCTGGTATTCAAAGCTTCCTGTGAAATAATTGTGTCTGCTCTGATGGTGTGCTGAGCTCTCCTTAAATGATGCTATTGCTGCTTATCAGGGAGCAGGTCATGATGGTGGGAATGAGAGTATGTGCAGCAAATGCAGTAAAGATGATAGACCTCTAAGCCAGAAAGGATAAAAACAACCTCTCTGTTCAAAGCACTGAGAGCCAAACTAAAAGCCTGACTAAGATTTCCTGCAAATACAACAGTTCTCTCAGATTCTTACATTTAACAATGAGCAGAACAACCCCTGAGCCCGGTTCTTGGGATACGTAAGGAATGAGGGTGAGAGAACATGGACATTGTTTCCATAATGGACTGGACTTAGTCTAATGACGAGGGCATAGGGGTGGATAGATTGTTTGAGAGCCTGTCAGCCCTAATTCATCAGCCAAAACAGAGCTATTCTTTAGAAAATAGTAACAAATAATTACGGTCATGACTTGGGTTTTTCCCTCCCTCCTTCCCACAGCTCTGCATTGTCTTGATGTGTTTGCATTTGTTGTATTGAATTGCAGTTGCTTTGGCGTTGAGAGTGTAAGCACTGCAACAGGCCAGAATTACCGCCAGTCTTCCAGCAATACTACTGTATAAAAATGGTTCTTGCAGCTCTAAATCATTGTGAATATTTGTTAGTCATCCTCACAGCAACAAGGATAAATTATGATCAACCATGCACATGGGAAAACCAGCAGTTTAAGTGTCCAAGGTTGAGTACCTTTACATTCAGAAGTTACATAAATTTCCTGATCATAAATCTGTTGCACTAGTAGGCAGTCTAAACCCAGTCATTGCACCATGAACTGGCTATTTTTGTCTTTCTGAAGACTAAGTTAGCAGCACTATTGAAACTTCTTGGCATTAACAATTATGTAAGAGGACAAGAAATAGCCAGTGAAAAAAATTAAGATCACGTCATCAAGCACAGAGTAGGGCTAAGAGTCCCCAGTATGAGCCATGTACCTGCTTTAACAGGTAAATAAGTCTAAAGCTTGTACCCAATCCTGGAACCATTTAACTTGCCCTGAAGTTAAGTGAAGAGGCTATCACTAAAGTAAGCCTCTTCATCATTAGTATGTGAAATATTTTTATGCAAAAACAAATAAACAAAAAAACTCAGCCTTATTAATGAACCCCGCATCTAGATTTTAGTGGAAGACATACTATATAATAAAACAGCAATAATAGTATAAAATCTAATTGCAAGTTGCATGGTACATTAATATTATCTGTAATAAACACACAATAAATAAAATGTATGCAAATGCAAAACAGAATTTTATAACTTGCACCTGCCAAAGTGCCAAAACAGATGGAAAGAATTCCAAGCAGAAATCTGAAATTCTGAGAGCACATTCCTTCCAAAAGGAGATCCAACCTGGGATCCAAGGTTTATCTGATATTCAGACTAAGATACTATTTGTAAGTTACAGTCTAGACTTGTTGGATATCAATTGTGAACATACAGAAAAGGAGACATTTTCTGCTCTGGTAACCTATTTGAAAGGTAAAAGAGAAAAAAAAAGTTCTTCCCCAAAGTAAAAGAAAGAAGTGAAATCGTCTAATAAAGTTAGACAGCAAGACAGTCCCCCTACCCAAGCCAGGAACGGATATCAGGTCTGAGGCTTATCTGTGCCAACATATAAAATCCTAAAAAAACCCAACCAAACAAAAGTCCCACAATTTAAGAACTTAAGCAGATTCCCTTTACATATTAATATTTTAAAAGGGTGAAAATATATATGCATCTTTTCCTTTGTGACTTCTACATTTAAGTCCAGATGCTTGACAGAGGAAATTTTTGCTGAAAAGCTTCAATAATGTCATGGCTCAATCTGCCTTCCCTCCCCTCATCCAACCCATACGAACAAAATGGTGTCTGGTACTGAGAAAAATTAAAATTTGACATTCAGATGGAGTAATCCTGGATTTCACTCTACCAGAATGGCAAGTCTTTTTAAGCTTTCTGACTCTGTCAGTGTAGCACTTGTAGGAAAAAATACTGAAGTGTAGTCTTCAGCAGAATTAAAACCTGACTAGTAGAATGCAGTGAACATTGTTTATTTAATAAATTGGCTGTGATACACATGAACCATTGTTTTCTGTCAGTCAGAACTGCAGCCCATTTCTGCTAAATGGGAACTTGGTCCACAATATTGTGGTGCATAGCATCAATATTAAATTTGAAGAGTTTTCACTGGTAGGAGAAGACATCACTAATTTCACATCCATTAAGATATCTCTCCATTAACTTCAATGTATGTTAAAGCCTTGTTCTTAGATTTCCTCAATAAAATCTTCCACTTTTATTTTTTCTTTCAGAGATATTTTTCTGTAGGAAAATTAGATGACAAATTATAAATTCCTCTACACACAAACACATTTTGAACACTAGCAATTCAAAAATAATGTTGCAATATGTGAATATACATGAAAAAAAAAATTCTGCTTGGAGTAGAAACTCTAGTAATAGCTCATGAAGCTAAAGCTGAACCTGAAACATCCGATTCATAACTACTGCTTTTCAAGTTTATGTTAATCTTTTTTTTTTTTCAGTTAGTGCTGATATTAACTTTCATGCCTATAGAAATATTAAATTCCTATCATTGCTCTGTAGCTATACTGACAATATAAAATGTTTGAAAGCAAAGAACGCTTCAAATCACATCATTTGTTCGTGAAATCACATCAGAATATCCAAAAGTATGTGAGATTTTGGTTGTTTATAAAATGTGATAGTCTTGAAGTAACAAGGTTTTATCTTAAAAACAAGAACTCCAAAACAAAACAAAAAAAAAAGAACACATCCTGACTGAAGGACAGATGAACAAGAACTATCCAGCTCTTCATCTCTAACAGAAATGAGCACAAACAACAGGAAACTATGAAATTAGAAGGAGGGAGAGGGGAGAGCGGAGTTACAGTCTCACAAAAAGGAGCAGTCGTGCTCAAAAATATTTTAGGTACATCTTTCCTCTGTCTCCCATGCCAAACTCCAGTTAAGCACTTTTTCTTCTCTTGTTTTTGTCACATGTTACACTCAGTCCTTCCCAATTCCTTCCAGAAGGCAAGAGGCAGTGTGAGATTGGGATTAGTGCACACTAGTGCTCAATTTCTTTCTGTTGTTCCTTGCTTCTTACTCCTTTTCACCACTTCTCCTTGCCTCTTGCTGCTCTGCTGCACCAGCATGGAGCAGAACACAGTCCTTTCAGAGGTGTCCTCATCCCAGCATCTCCTTCAAGATTGTATCCAGATGTGACCCCAGCAACAGTCGTTTTCATGCATTCCTTCTACTCCAGAAACACCCTGGTTCACACATCTCTTCACACCTTTTTATGTTTTCTCACGTCATTTTTCACACCACCAGTGGCTACCAATCTTTCTTACAATATGTTTGAGCAGAAGCACCATGTGCTCCTCTGACTTGTTGAAATTTTGGCATGCAATGGGATATTTTCATGTTTTCAGAGAGGGCTGAAACCAGCTGTGATGAATACAGAGCATTTCATGGCCTCCTCCCACATAGGTCACCCTTGAAGCCCTCTGCTACTAAAACCTTGCAATTTATGCCCAATAGTTCCATCCCTCACCTCTGTGACACTCATATTTGAGAACTGTTTGACTATACAGCCATTATTAACTACTTCCAACATCAGCATAACTTTAATACAAATGCATTTGCAACCCACCTTCCTCCCTGACAACAGGGATTGACATTATTATAATGTGCACATGCACTCATCATTGCCCCAGACCTCTCCTCTGTGAACCAGACTGGGAGTTAAGATTATACAAACTCCTCGCCTTGTTTCTGGCAACCAGGATATAGCAGGAACTTGTATCTATTAGATTTCCCTGCTCACCACAAAACACAATACTAAAAAGATTAAAACAGTTTGAATATTTATCCGTGACAAACTCCATTCTTTTTCTCTAGAGACTTGGTTATCAGGATTAACATAAATTTATAAAGAATCACCCAGTTCTTGACCCTGCAGAACAGGTAACTGAAAAAAAAAAGAAAAAAAAAAACACATTATATAGCAGTTTGAATACTCACACATTACAAATTTCACGCTTTGTCCCTCCTTGGAAGTACCTGATTTGCAGGAGCAACAGGACCAGGCTGTTGCTTAACACATCCTCAATCAGCAGATCCTCTCCCTTGCACAGGGTGGTGCTTTCAAGTGTCATAGGCTCCAAAATCCCCTAGAGCAATGCTCTCTTGAGCCACCAAGCACTGTCTTGCTTCTGGATCCTGCAGGGATCCTGCAGGATCCAGGGACACGACCTGTCCCAATTCTTCCTAATGGCCTTTCCTTAATCTCACACCTACTCCCTGTCCCATACACAGGAGGCACACCACTTCCACTACAACACAATTCTCACAATTTTAGAAACACAAAACGTGTGGTTAGGGTGATGATTTGTTGTCCAGCAAGCAGTGATTTCATTCCTTACATGAATGAAATCACTATTTGCATTCAAATCTATAAAGCACATCTAGTTCATGCAGTATAAATATAACAACATATTACAGCTAATCTGCTCAGTTTATAACATCTAGATGGCTTTTCTCGCCTCTGTTGTCTGGACCATTAAAATGTGTAGCCATAATAAAATAGTGTCTATGAAAATATTCAATATTCACAACAGTGACAACATCACACTGCAAGTTGAGTACAGAAAGCGCATTGCATTTCCATGATATTTGTGTGAAGTTAAATAAATTTAATGGAAAAGAAGGGAAAAAATCAAAGAGTGCAAAAAAGTTTGCCTGGTCTTCTCCAAGGGTAGAAAATGTGGTTCTGCAGATGAGACTAATATATGACTTGGAAAACAGGGGTCTAAGACTGTTTTGAGACTCTTTGGAGATTTTGCAGGTCCAATTTGCATCTAAGGGGGAACCAGGTCTTGGTTGCCCTTGGTAGACATGGACCAGCAACACAGCTTTTTCCATATGGGATGTGCTGTAAGGACAGAAATGACCAGGCTTTGTCATGGCAGTGGCAATCTGCACAGGCCACAAGCACTTCCTGATGATGCCGAACAGTTCTGCAGAACTCTGAACCCATGGGTTGCCTCCTGCCAGTCCCAATCGGTTCTGGGCGGTTCTGAACCACCTACAGGCAGCTACAGCCAAAAACCCGTTTTTTGTGTGAGGAAACTTTGCTGTCGTCTGCCAAAACTTGTGAGGGAGCAAATGACACATATCTTAAATAAATTTAGGTAAAATGCCAGCAGGTGCTTGGAGAGACTGACATGTTTCTGTGGAGCTCCCAGGACTGTAGAAGCAAGGATGTCCCTGATGGACCCTAAGGAATGGTGTGACAGGAGAACTGCTAAACTGTGTGTGGTAGAAACCCAGCAAGGCATAAGAAGTGGTGAAAATGAAAGGTCACATGCGTGTCCTCAGCCTCCTGCACCCCTCATTGCTTTTTCTGGAGTAATTTGGATGGACTGAGAGTAACTTGCAGCAAAAATAAGTGTATTTGAGACTGAGGAGCAGGAAGGATGTAGGACTGTCAGCATCCTGAGACAAAGGACCTCCTGAAACACAGACAACATTAAAAGAAATCTTTCTGTTGTTATTTCATTCCCCTAACAACATTGGCTCATAGCTAGGTTAGAATCCTACCCAATTCAAAGTCTAATTTTAGCCTAGTCTGAGGGAGGGCTATCCACCTGAGTGCTGACCTGGTGAGATCAAGATGAGCACAGTCCTTCACTCTTTGTCCCTAGGCCCCATGCTTTTATAATAATTGTCTGTAAAACACAAACTCTCGGATCTGTCAGACCTTGATCTCTGCTGGAGCTGGGTTTGGAGAAAGTCCCAGACTAGTCCAGAAAGGCCTTTTTCAGAGGTATTTCTGTAGTGAATACACGTCATACCAAACATCCTGTATTCCCTTGAACTCCTCCGATATCAAACAGAAGAGGTGCAACCTCTGATTCTTCTGAGATTTAAAGACATCAGGAAGACATTTTACAAATTCTTCAAGTAATTTGCTTGGGAGGCTTAAGAAAAGTCACTGTATCTCTCCCCCTTTTAGCAGCTCAAGATTTAAAAACGGATAGACTGGAATTAAGGCATTGTTTGGGGAGACCATGGCAGGAAGGTAAGAAAGGAGCAGAGGAAACCCCAACTTCTCTCAGACCCACCAGGCCTGTACATACTATGAGCTTCTGAACTGTCCAAACACATTCTGATGTGTTATGTCTGAAACTAAGAGTAATGAAGCTTGGAGGAGTCTGATAAGTACTTTGTTCTTTGTAGACAGCAATGTTCAAAGACAGGAACCAGGGCCAGAAAGGTGCAATGAGCATTGTTCCTGGAAATTTTAGAGCCTGAATGCTATAGACTTGAGAGCTGCACTGCTCAGATCTTTGCTAAATACACGTTCTTATCCTCACAAAAAAAAAAAAAAAATTTGCATTATCATATGTCAGTATTAGGAAGAACATTACAGATTTGTCCATTTGTGGCACAGCATAGCAGGTACATGGGGGCAGCTTGAGGATATTTAAGAGAATGTCAGAAAAAGGTTCTATCTTCAAACACCCTGCACAACCCTCCAAGTTCAGCAGTAGGAAGGAATTCCTATAACATTTCTGTTAATTAAAGCTTCTTTAAAAATTGTTGTAGCCTTTTTTCTTTGTGCGTTTATTTACTTAATTGATGTCTTTGGTGTTGATTATTGAACTTAAGTGACTTAAGAGACCAAGTAAATCCACAGAGAGTAAGATGATTCATTACAGTGATCTGATCCAAAGTCCATTTAATTGATCTAATCCAAAGCCCATTTCAGTGAAGAGGCTCCATTATCTGGGATGGTATGGAAAGTTATTCTGATAATACTTGTACAAAATAATAATCTACAGTCTCAGACTTTCTGCTACATGTACATGAGCATAAAAAACAGAGATGGTATTACCTTATTGTAGGATAAAGGTGGAAATTTTCAATAGCTGATGTGCAAGTACTGGTAATTTACTGTCTTCCCATAGCAAACTATCTTATGACTGGAACATTAACTTGAGACTAGAGCTTTTGTTTCTCCTCTAATCATGGATTTTCTGAATTGATTTGATTCCCTTTTTCTGTCTCCTGATTATAAACAAGGAAACAAAGCAGATGACTATTTAGTCTCCAAATTCGAGAAGACTTATGCATTGAACAGTTCCTAATGATATAATATCAGCATTGATGTTGACCTCAACAGAACGATTTATAGTCAAAAGCTAAATATATTCACTTGTGTCAATTCAAGACACTAAATTTAAAAGATTTATAAGCTTTTTTTTGTACATCTTCCTATGATATGAAACAGAACCTGATCTAGATTCTTTTAACTGTCATCTGCTGATACTCTGAGCCTTCTGCTTATCATTCCAAAAATAGTAACATTTTTCTTTGTGTTTCTCATTTGTATTTTCTTTTCTCCCTACTTCTCCTTGTCTAAAAGAGCTGCAATCCTGGCCTAGCACAGTGAGGTGTGGCTGGAAATACTCAGTGTAATTGAAATAAAAATAAAAGTAAAATAAAAATGAAAATAAGTAGTGCTAACTAAAATAGAGCAGATATGGTTAAGCTAATGTGTTTTGTTTATTACAGTTTTCCCTCCCTCTTCCCGGAGCACAAAATTCCAGTACCAGTAGTCTTTACATTTGTATTTTATGCTTTTCTTCTTTAATAATCACATATTATGTGACAGATTTCTCTCTACTCAGAGAATGGCTAAATTGTTAAGGCTAGAGGCTATTTAGCTGGATTGCTCTAGGTAATATGGCAGACAATCAGGATTTTGCTAAACACTGACAATTTTGAAACAATGAAAGAAATAAAGTTTGTGACAAATACAAATCCAGTAAATGGAACTGAAGTTCCATTAAAATTTCATTAGTCTGTTCAGCCATACTTTTCACACTCCATTCCTTCCCTTCTTGGGCTAAATCAGATGTTAATGCACATATATTCTTGACAGATTTTGATGACTTTGCTGCTTTTTACTGATTAAATATGACAAGCCAGCAGACCCATTGTATGGCTGGGAATATGGAGATGGCAATAACAGAAATGATTTTAGGCACTGGAAGCTACATTAATAGAGAAGAACAGTTTTCAAATAAAACAGAAATTAGTGAACTGCATTAAGATAATCTTTGAAGTCTCAAAGCATTGCCTCTTTTCCCTTTCAATAAAATCATAGCAAATTTCTATGAGGAGCTTAATGACAGAACCATTTGCTTTTGCAGTAGCTGTAAAGAAAAATGACTTAATGAACATGAAAACAAAATGAAAAATTGCAATGTAACATAAAAACCTATTCTTCTTAGATCAGGGGATATGAGTTCTGTTTATAAACATTAGAATGTATCACTCTCGTACAATCCTCTTATATATAAAGAATTACACCAAAGGGCAATTTCATTAATTACCTGAATGAAGGTTTCAAATTTGAATATGAGAAAGTTAGAGAATGTTAGGAATAGCCCAGTTTTAAGTTTTATTCCTATAATTTTCTAAATTCCCAGAGTAAATTGAAAATAAAAATGTCATTGTGTGGAGAAACGCTAATGTCCTCATGAGCAACCAGGAGGATTAGAGGCTTCATTGCCATCGTGTCAACCCCTGTGCCTTGAGCCATCACTGAGATATAAAGGAGTTTTCTCAAGTGCATTCTGCATCATATCTCAAACCTAATCCATCAGATTAGCTCCAGATGTAGGGTTGTTTCTTTCTGCCAGTAACTGGTCATTCTAGTCCTGCCATCTTCATCTGAATAGCCAAGTCCTTATGCTTTTGGTCACTAGTTTAACTCAAAAGTCCTTGTTTCTCCTTTATGATTCCCTACTCAGGGCTCTGTAGTTCTAAATGGCCAAAGCTAGGATCTTTTATTGTAATATATTGGATTATTTCACACCTATGATAGTGGGGAATGGACCAGATTGTGGAATTCAGCAGTGAACTTAGAGAAATCTGATTTCTCTTCCCCCTATGTTCAGTAGTCATTAAAACTGCAGCCTTTTCTTATATTCTGTTATTAACAGTATGAAGAGAAATCTATCATTGGTAAGAGTTCTGCTATAACATTTCAGAAAGAAAAACTCAACAGAAAAGCTTAAAACTACTTTGATGCACTTGCTTTTGTAAAGAAGAGAGTCATATACCTCTCTGTAGAGCCTGAAGAAAATACAGAAGTCTATAACATAAATTAACTTTTAGAGAAATAAAATATTAGGGAGAAGAAGACATCGTATTTTCTTGTAAAATATCTTCTCCTGCCCACTCCCATTTGGCCACATATCCATTTAGCAAGCAAAGCTGCAAGTCTTCTCAAGGTTATCAGCTATCTGAGTTGCAGTTTCCTAAAATCCAGGTTATGAATCTTCATCAGGCAAGGATCCAAAACCCTGGGCATGGAACCTCACCTGAGATGAAGATTATTTTCCAATTCTTTCTCATTTCTCTTTGTCTACAGTGTACTGACATGTAAAGTTATTTTGTTCCTGTCTAGCTATATGTTCTGTAAAAGGAGAGGAAATAGTTCTTGAGGATTAGACTCTGCTTTATCTGCGGCGACTCTGCTGTCCTTGCTCCACTGAGGAAGGTTTATTTCTCAATTTGTTTTCTTCACAGCTGGCCTGTATTTCAACCTAGAAAAACTGATCCCCTGCAAAGATAGCATCTAGACATAGCAAAATTTTCTGCTGACTCTTGCTCCAGATGTTTGGCTTCCAACTGCTTATGATTGCTGAATGGGTTTTGATTCAGAAACAGTATTGACAGTAGTCCTTCACAAAAGCATTACTCCATATCATACATTTGCAGCACATAAATCCTAGTATCCAAGGGAAATATATTTTTTTTTCCCTGCAATATACTCAGAAGTACTGTATCCTATACATAATATCATTCCCTTATAAAAGATTCAATAAAACATGAACATGGAGCCATAACTTGCTTCTGTTAATGTGTGCAAGTACCTCTCACTTGCACATCACAGGGCCAGATAGAATGAATGGCTGCAACCATGAGAAAAAAAAATGTACTTAAAAAATCCTTTTCTGAAAGGATAACTTTTTTTTTTTTTTTTTTTTTTTTATGTATTTCATATGGTCAGCATTGTCTCAACAGCAAGTTAGCTGATTCTCACTAGGGGTGTGACATATTTATTAAGCCACTTCCACAAGTTCTGCTGGAGACTCAGTGGAAACTTTAAGCCCTTTTGTAAATCAAGACATTAAGCTTCTAAATCATTGTGACATCTCTGAAGTCTTGACAGGAAATTGCAGAAAGAGAAATTGCACAATGAGGCAAGCCATAGAATGGGAAAACAAAATATCATTGATCAAATTGAATGGTAAAATTTAAAGATAGACAATGAAAATAATAAAACATAACTTGCAGATATTAGTAAAGAAATGGCATGAAGAAAAGGGTGAAGGAAAAACACCCTTTCTCACCCTCATCTACTCAAGAAGATGATATGCTGTACTGATGAAAGTATGTGGCCTGAGAGATTGTAATTAATGCTCTAAAAGATAACAAAATCTTGCCTACTGCTAACCACAGGTGATATGCAGGCATTTTGTTTGTGTGGAGAGTGAGCAAAGAAAGCAAGAAACAATTGAATTTGGGGTTTAATGTAAACATAAATACAATTTTCCATCAGGTATAAAGTCAAGAAGTTAATCCATTTTCGTGGTCTAAATTGTTTTCTGTCTCCATTGTAAGATGGCTTGGATTTCCTCCTGCATTAAGACAGATCCTAAGCCTCTGGAAGTCGAAAGAGAGGTTTGTTACTGGCTTCAGCTAACTTTGAAAAAGATTTACAGTTAAAATGATTTGCACTGTTTACTATAGAGGGAGAAAAACCTCAACTGCATAAAACAAATGTACCTTAATCTCAGCCTGATGTTTTACCAGTTGCTATTTATTTTATAACAAATCTCTCCCATATCCTTCAGTAGGAAAGCATTTTAAAACTAATGGTTTGGACCACAGCATAATAAAAATACTGTAGAGAAACAAGTGCAGCACAGGATATCCTGCCTATTTACCATACCTTGTGCTTGTTCTTTGTTCAACAACTTTTTATCATTTAGATGTGGCCTATGTATGCCCCTCTAGTCATCACATTGCACACACAATTGCATAAAATGCTTATCTGTTGTATCTAGTTAGCACGTTAGAGTGTTACAAATCTCAGTGTTGTTGGTTTTACTATATGCATACATAGGTTCCAAAAAAGCTAATATTAGTTATATCCTGGTTAGTTGACTTTTAATTTGTGCCTTTCCTTCTCTGTTTACAGTAAATAAAATATATTGCAGATAATATGGAAAATCTGAAGAAAAAGTTCCACAAGGGAGAAATTTTCTCCAAAGTGTTTTTTTGTTTTTTTTTTTTAATTTGGATATTCTCTTTTAGTGGGACTACTGAGGCTAATAGTGCCTGGGCCATATTCACTCCAGAGAAGATGCTGTAACTCCGTATATTCTGGACTAGGCTTCTAAAACCCTCGGTCTTTTTTCTGTGGCTTGCCCTGATATCTGTCCTCACAGTTTTTTACTCTCTTTAAGAGTCTTTAGATTAATAAATTTCACTCTGCTGAGCCTGCAGTACCTGCAGAAGCTGCTATGCAGAACAGACTCCCTACTATGGAGAAATGAAATGAAAAAAAAGCTTAATACAATCACCAGTATATTCAAGTGACATCTAGGAGACCTAGAATCTTGATTCTCTCACTAACAGGTTACATGACTTGAAAATCTTTCTGTTTTCTCACCTTTCCATTTCTTTACTGCCCCCCCCCCCCCGAAAAAAAGCTGTTGACAATATGTTAGAAAGAGCCATGAAATTAATGCATTGAGAATAATATATAAAATATAAAAATGTCCAATAGCTCCGAGGCTCATTTGAATTGATTGTCTTTCATTTTAATTTAGTAGGAAAAGGATCAGCTGTATTGAATGAGGAAAGGATTAGGCTTCAGTATTGCAAGACAGTTATATTGCTAATGCTGGCTTTCCTGTTTTACTGTATTTTAGAGCAGAGGAAGATAAAGCCCTTTGTGTCACATCATTTTAGCAAGAGATATATTCAAAACAAAAACATGTATATATATATATATTTAGTTGCAAAGACAAATTAAAACTAGAAATGTAATATGTTTTCTTATGATATAGAAGGAGTTTAATTGATGAGACACCCAAGGATTAGGTTATAGTCTTACCTAAGTCGGTTAAATTCTGGCTATTTTTTAAAATAATTCTATGTGTTTAAAATTGGAATGACTGTGCTAAATTCAGAATGCTGTTCATGTAATTCTCTGGCTGATACCATATAGAAAGTTAAACTAGATTTTTTACTGTTTTTGTTTTAATATTCTTTTAATAGTAACTCTTTTCAGGGATATGCTTGAAAGAATATAGGTATTATGAAATCAAGAATTGTCATATCTCAGAGATTCCTAGGGGTGGAGCTTTCTAAGTCTAAGCTTGAACAGTAGGAAGAGAAAGTAAACACCCATCAAACAGGAGAGGAGGTTAAAGGCAGAGATCCAGAGAGAAGTGGCCATTTTTGTTATTCAGTCTGGAGACTTTACTGTCTGAGTCTGAAAAAGAAAAACGGAAAACACTGTGAGTTGAACAAAGCATGCCTCTGGCATGGGGAGACACTATGAGAACTGGATATATGATCTTATAACATCTGTATGATCAAATCAGACTGTTCTGTCTCTTGTACAACCCTTATGTTATCAGAAACTCTTGTATTTCAAAATACAACACAAGTAAAATCATGACTTGGATGCATGTGCGATTAGCAAAGAGAACTTCAAAGGCAAATAGAGATCTCTCCAAAACTAAATCATTTTTTATAGTGTCTCTCACCAGAATGGAGAATAAATGTTATAGATAGCAAAGCACTAGAAGTAGTCACAAACAGAAAGTAAAAGATGCAGAAGAAAAGTAAGCTGCTGAGCTGAAGAGCCAGGACCACAGGGCATACGTTAAGGAATTTTAAAAGACCTAATAAGTGGCATGGCTGTTTTGCTTGCAAAATTATCCAGTAACTATCAAAAAGCCGCAGAACCTACTGATGCTTCAAAAAGGTACCAAGGAATGGAGCACAGTACTGCATTTCTCTCTTAGGATCTCTGTGGAAGGATCAGTGTGGAACAGTTATGACTAATGGAGATACTCATGGAGACATAGTCTTTTTATGGAGACACCATATTAACTTTTAAGTATAGCTTGTGTGGCAGCCTATCCTTTAATATTTATATTGTGCTTAAATAACAAATGTTAAGTGTGCTAGCAAATTGACTATATAATGCTTTATATTTATATCACAGAACATCATTAACTAAGAGTCACTGAATATAACCAAATAGATTAAATTATCAGTGAAAGCAGACTTCTAAGACATACTGAAAATACCAGCTTTTAACTGCATGTCAAGAGCAGTCTGCTCTCAACAGCCTGCTAAATTTTGAGCTTGCACGCTGTCTTGTGCAAGGATCTAGAACAGATTTTCCACTGTATTGCACGCTTCCACATCCCAAGACTGTTCCCTGCTTTAATTTTGATACTTTCTTATTGAGAAAGACATATTTTTCATTCTGAGCATTTGGAATAGATCTATTATAATGTTGTCAGGTGTTCTGGAAACATGTCAGGCTTGGTGATTAATTTATATAAAGCAGGTATACATTATGTCCCCCTCAGCTCCAAAGGCATCACAATAAAAAGGGTACCATTAAGTACAAAGGACCAAAATTCATTCAACATTTCATCTGTCAAACCCTCACAAATGATAGCAGATAAGATCTTGGGAAATAACATTTCTAGTCTGATTCTTTTCAGAATAGATCACCGTTCTGAAAGCAGGTATTACTGTTACCTCACTGAGTAATGATGTGTTTCTTTGTTCACATTGTGGTGGATACTTCTCCAGTCTTTACTGCAGTTACATTCTTGTGTCAGTTGAGGATATGGCTTTTTACTCAAAGCCATTCAAAAATGGCTCTGAATACTTACAGGAATTCTATACTGATGATTATTTTACAGTTCAAAGAATAGTCATGGAAAAAGAAAATGATCATTGGACAACTTAAATTCTTTAAATAACTATATGGAAACTCTGTGGAAACTTCTTAAGGTCAACAACTCATATTATCCTAGTTAGAAAACACTGGTAAGGTTGAAATACAGCCATACTTTTTGAGGGGGGAGGAGTCTGAAGTCTTATTTTGCCCATGCCTGCATATTATTTTCTATCCTGCTTCTGGACAGAAGTTTGTTTGGTTGTTGAAGAAGCTCTGTCACAGAATGACAGATGGCCTTGCTTAGCACCGCATTATGCAACCAGGACATTTGTGTCCTTGCATGCAACTCAGAAGTGATTGCCCTGAAGATGCTCTTTATCCTTCCAAGGAATGTATGGTCAGGCAATCTAAAACATAAAAAATGTAAAGTGCTTTTGATGCTAGGCTGGAGTTAGCTCCAGTCCGCATTTCTTGTACATTTCTAACTGTTCAGATACAATCACACAGATGTAAAGTCACAAAGCCAACCAATAATGCCATTCGTTATCACCCCAAATTACTTGGCGAGTGCTTGGAATCCCAGTCCAGGTCCTATGTCTCTAATATCTCATCTTGCCTGCCTTGGAACAAAAGCCTTCCCATTCTTTGTAGAAGCATCCCTCATTTCCTTTCTCTCTTTAGGGAGCAGGAAAAACCCTTTGGATGTGAGTAGCTGTGGTAGTTAAGTGGCATTCTCACTTGAGGCATACTGGGATGACTTTATTTTTGTCAACACCATAGAAAGCAGATGAATCTTTCCAGACTGCAGCTACAGGATACCTGGATCTGCAAACTCTATTTGTCATGGATGATGGAAATAAGGTGAGACATCTCCTGGGAGGCTAACACACTGAACTGTACTAGAGGGAACTACACTCCTGTAATAATGAGGTGTTTGAGGTTCTTCCTATTCTCAGTGCTTTCTCAGATAGTTTCTAGATGACTGAATTTTTCTAGGTGAGATATTATGAAGTTCCACTTGTGAGGGTTCCTATGGATTTAATAAAAATTGACATATGTTGTGACTTTTGGATGCAGTTGGACAGCTCATGGGGAAAATAGACTTTATCACTCTTACTGCAAAATAATTTTCTTCACAATAAAATTTGACAACTGCTTGAAAAGTAACAATTAGTAATATTCCTTCTGAAAGTAAAAAAGGAAAAAAAAAAAAAAGCTTTTCCTATATCAGATCTTTAAAGCTTACTGAAATTCTTATTCATACTTTCTTGATGTGAACAAACAAAAAAACACACATGCACACATTTTGAGGTATAAGGAATGCAATACTTACATTCCTGTCCATTAGCAACAATTGCATACATTTCTGTTGTCTTCTATTTATTTTCTAAAGACACATGTTTAAAGAGAAAAAACGGAATTTCAGTTGTTTTTGAAAGATGTAAGTCTTTCGCATCAGTATCAGCACACTAGGAACAGACAAGTTAGTGAAGTTGAGGCTCTTTTCAAATTTTTTTTGTAGGAACATGGTGGTTTCAAATCATAGTTGGTAGATACCAGCGTATCCCTTATGTTTTCTTAAAGAGTATATTTGGAACAAAGAATGTATTTAATATAAAGGGAAAGTAATAGATGCATTACTTAAACAAGACTGAAAACCAAGACTGAAAAACAAGACCCTAAAACAAGACTGAAAAGAGCAAGCTTTGTAAGACTTTGTATGGATGAGCTCATGTTCATACATCTCTTCTTATATTTTAACGGGGCCCACTATATGAGCTTCAGAACACAGTATCATGCAATGCTCCAAACCATATCACTGAGAAGTCTAGTTCAGTTCTCACTCATCTTTTTATCACCTAATGTATTAAACTGATGTGTTTACAAACAGTGTATAACCATTATAAGTTTCTTTTTGTTGTATTTATTTAGTATTTTATACGCTCACTGGTAGCAATTTCCTCTCCTCATGCACAATATATCTCAGAGGGGTGTTGCAGTCCATATTAACCCTTCTGCTTATTCTTCTCTGTTCTTTTAAGGTTGTTTTTAGTTCAAGCTTTTTAAGGTCTTTTAGGGTGTTATGTTTAGTGCTGTTTTCACTGAAGCTCTCTAGAAGATCATCATCCTGATTTGATAGTCTTATTATCAGGTCATCTGCATTCCATCTTGGCAAACTTAAAATTGCACATCATCTTTAGGCAGAGAATGGAAGTTTAACTCCTGCATAAAAGAGGAATCAGGTCTTCTGAAGAGGAATCAGGTCTTCTGTACACTACACTTCCTATCAGAAAAGCCTAGTCTCAGATCAATATAAATGCATATTCAATGTCAAGAATTACTGCTGTAAACTTATATGTAAATCTTGGAAAAGAATTGTCCTGATTTCAGTGAAAAAAAAAAAAAAGTCATGAAAAAGCAATAATCAGAAAAGAAGGTGCAGTGGTAAAAAGAAACATCCATGTTCTGCCCTTTCTTTGTGGAAGCTGTTTGTAGATGGGCAGGATCTCAGTGAAGATCGGGAAATGACTGATCTCTCTGGAACATTTGGATCCAGGGTGCTCAATAAGAAATTTTCGTCTGGGAACTGGTTCATGCAAAACAGCCCAGAAGCTGTTGCATATTCTCCGAACTGTATTTATGATATATATCCAGAAATATATCCAACTGTTTCCTTAATTTTTCTACATCAATATGAGAAGGTTTGTCTGAACACTTCAAATATCTATTTATTTCTGTGTGTCCAGCTAGACAATTCTACTCTTTATTTCTAGGATCTCTGCCTTCAGGTCAGAGCTCCTTTGATGACATGCCATAGAGCTTTTGCTTGGAGTATACCTCATAAAGAGCTTGAAAATATCCTGGAAGGATGTTACTCCCTTTGCAAAAAAATAGCACTGTATCTTGTTCTTGGGTAAAACTTTATTGCATCCTTGTGTAACTTAGCAGGATCAACTGATCTTTGGGTGATATCTTTGAAGAAACTCAGCTTCCTCTGTGAGGATCATAAAACATGGGTTAGTGCCTCTATAGGTTCCTCTATGATTTTGGGATACCTGTAGCCTGTGTAATTTGGGAAGCCATCTAACAGAGTTTGAGCATAAAAATACAGAGAGCACAAGTTCTCCATTTTATCAAATGTCAAAATTCCATTTTGACATGAATAATCCCTGTCTACTGCAAATTTGACAGTGAGTCTTTGATGCATATAAGTATATCAGACCAGGCTTAGTTAAAAGCCCAGGGCAGAGAGATTTTATCCCTATTACTAAAAAATGGAGTGAGCATCTGGAAAGCTCATTATACAATCTGAATTTACACTGTTGGGAAATCTCAACATGTCTGCTCAATATTCTTTACCTCGGGTAGGCATGAGATGGACTTGCACTGCTAATCAGTTGGGCTTTTTTTTCAATTGTTTCTCCATTACAAGAGCTCCTGAGAAGTTCTCCAAAGCAAGAATCAGATTCTGAATAAAGGGGATCCACCCACAGCTTGCTGTGACCCAAGCCAGATCTGTCTGTTGTCAAGTAAAATGTAATATTATTTGAATGCAGTTCATTATGCAATTCATTATGCAATATAACAGATATAACAAAAAGAATACTGGTGTAATTCAAGTCTGGAGAGACAGATGGAGTATTATTCCCTCCAGACAAAATCCATATGGGAACTTTATGTTTCAGAATGGATGAAGATCTGGCTAATGAATGGACAGCAGAGGGCAAAATCTTTTAAAGAAAAAGATTTTTTTTTCCAGATCTTGTGAAATTGTAAATTAAATGAGTAAACAGAGCCATGAAAGATATCTGCTTCTGTCTTCAGATTATCTGAAGGAACGATTCTATGCAATGTGACTCATCATCCACAATCTTTCAATCTTTTAAGTCAAATAATGTCTTCATTATATAAACTCTTGCACAGATTTCACAAAGTAAGGTTACTTTTTAAATGGACTTGAAACACTTTCAGGAGAAAACAGGGCTATATAGTTCTACAAATATTCATCCTAAGTGCTAATGCTGGTAGGAAAACTTTCGTTTCTTGTTTCTCATTCAAAGGCCTGTAGGAATTTCTGTTTCAAGATCTCAAATCCACACCATTTTCCGACTCCATGTTTTTCATAGCAGCCAATGCAACAAATTAGGAGAAGCAGTTTGAAGATATAAGGGCTTTTAAACCTCTGAAAAAACAGAATATATTCTTTAAGTCCGTTATTCTGGGTGGACACTGAAAGATTACATTTTTTCATGCTGTCATATGGTAATTGTTGAACAATATCTTTATGACAATTTTTTTCACAAAGGATAACATCAGCTTGTAGGAAGGATAACAAACTATTCCAAGAGAAAAGAACACAGAGCTTGATATAGGAACTCATTCACATACCTCTACTAACCAAGATACCATTAAGAATTAATATATCTGGGCTGTACTTTAAGCTCTCATAAGAGGAGTTTATGGCCATGAAAGGAAAGAATTGAAATGTTTCTGAAGTTACTAAAATGGTGTTTGCCTCTGAAAGAAAAAAAACATGTTGGAGGTGTGAGGCCAGCTGCAAAAATGAGTCAAGAAGAAGATGACTTGTACTTGTTACTGTCACAAGCAAATTATCAATTATGCTCTATTCCACCCTTCTGTGAAATAAATTGGCATTAATTTCATGTTCATTTGTGATGAAGTTCATGCTGTGTGCTCTAACCACTGCTCCTCTGATAGAACTAGGGAAAGTTTTCCCACACAGAAGTACATTGACCAGTAATTAGTTCCCTCATTCTTCTACTACCCACATCTAATGTGTGTCATCTCAGCAAGACATATCCTTATGGAAAGTATCTTGATGTCTGACTCCATTAAAGTAACTCATCTTTTGTTACTCACCTTTCTCCTCATTGGTGACTGACTCAGGAAAAATGAAAGCATGAATATTGGGGTCATTTTGTGTTTTTTTCATGTTACCAGTTCCAGATATTATCTACAAGAATGTTAGCTTGAAGAAATGCAAGAGGAGGGGGAAAAAAGTTAGCTCATCTTATAAAATACCCAAGATTGTATGCTGTGCAGGAATCTCATCTAAAATATCTCATTCTTCAGTAATAAATTCTGTTTCTCAAAAAGCTGGAGAAGAAAAATGCAGCAAGGAACATAACAAACTACCTCACTGGTTGTAAAATCCATTTCTTTCTTTTTCTCCTTTAGATGTTGAGTACTATATATGAGATAGTTCTCATGATGGATACAGCCCAGCATAATGGGTTTGTATCACCAGATGCTTATTCCATGCATTAGATTATGTCTTGGATTATAAATTACCAAAAAATTAAATCTGTAAGGGTAATGCAGGGGGAAATGGAATATATCTTTCACAGTCCCCTTGAAATACTGGTAGACAAGACAGTCTGGGAAGACAAAACCATTATTTTTGCTGTCAACGTTTCTATGCCCTTTAGTAATATGGGACCCACCTTTCTCCTTTAGAAGTCCAGTGTTGTTCCTATAGAGATTACCCATGTTCTGGTGTTTTTCTTAGTTCTAATGCATCATTAGACAGCAGACTCCTCATATTTAGATATGTCTCTTCTTGACATGAACAAATCACTCAGTAAAGATGAAGGAGATTAGACCTGTTACACAACGCAGCCTATCTCATTAGGAGGGAGTTTAAAATCTTAGATATTAACCGATCATTTTTTGGTTTGGATTGATTGCAAACTTGATTAAAAGCTACACAGTGCTTACTGAGTAGAGAAGCATTATAGCATAGCATGGTTCCACGGAACAGAGATTCTAGGAATGACACATTAATCTGCACAAACCCTAGCACATATGTATGCTTGGCAGTATAAGCCCAAGCTGTTCCATTTAGAGCTTGATTGACTGTGATTTTTACTCATCCTTAGAATCATCACAGAGACCATGAAATCCCTTTTTTTGAAAGCTTGGGTATTGCAAATGTGTGTTCTTCTTGAGTTGAAATGTGCTATTTACTTCAGGTAACCACTTGCAGTGTTTCCGTTAGTACAAAGTAGAAGCTGCTAATATTGAACAATTTTTAGTTTAATATGAAATATGCCTTTTATGAACTGTCATGATGGCTACAGCAATTGTGGGGGGAACTCATTTCTTGTGAGAATCAAGAAAGGCTTTGTCATGATCTAGATTCAGGATTGAATTTGAGAATTCTCAAGAAGGAGAGGCAGATGAGAAACACTCAAGAATTATTTATGGGTGAGTAAATTAGTTGTTAGACATAAGTGGACTTTGAGAACAATTTACGCTGATTCAGAAAGAAAATGTCATCACCGTGAAAGCAGAGGCACTGGCAACTAGTTCCTCTCTGCATAGAACATCATAATTACTGTTTTCACTAAAGATAAACTTTATTCTGATGAGAAAAGATAACTTGGTCTCTTCTGCTCTCTAAGCTAAATAACAGATTTTCTGAAAAGATACTTTTCCTCAGAAAGTCCATTCTTCATTTTCCTGGAATCTGGGGGAGGATATAAACCCATTCTATCACTGAAAGAAGATGTAGAGATTTCTCCTTTCACATACTCCAATCTACCACATACACATGGTGAAAGTACTGAAATAGGTGCTGTCTATTGTATAGATTCTGGAAGTCAATGACTAGTTAAATTGACTCACTTGGTATCAGTGTCATAATTAAAAGCAATTTTGTTCATCTGTACGTCTCTTGCTGCTTTCTTGAAAGTCTTTCCATATCATGTATATTTGCATTGTAGCCCAACAGCTTTAGTCAAAAAAAAAAAAAAAAAAAAAAAAAAAAAAAAAAAAAAAAAAAAAAAAAAAAAAAAAAAAAAAAAAATCCCATGCCCAAATATTTGCCAAGCAGGTTCTGCATAAAATTCAACTAAAAAATGTTGGTGTTTGCTTAGTAAGCAGTGAAAGTATGTACCTAGGTAAATCAGAAATCTGGAGAGTTTTCCCAAAGCATAGCAGTTGTTCAGTTCAAGGTAAAAATACTTGGTACTGTAAATAGCAAATAATTTTTATTCTGATCCTTTCCTGCAAGGGTCTAATGTAATTGTAGAGGATATTTTGATGAGAAAAAACAATGACAATCTGGTCAAGGATCATCTGGTCAAGGATCATCTGGGCATTGATACTGCCATCAAGTTTACCCCTTCTTTGATAAAATAGATTTCACAATTCCAGGACAAACTCATTCATTTCATCTATTATCATGGCTGTCCTGTCATTGCTTTTCCTAGAATCCAAAGGGAGAGCTTTGTATTGGCAGGTGGTAGTATGTTATTTAAACTCATCTCTGTATGTTAGAGCTACTTAAGAATCTTCCTACAGACAGAACCAGGCCCATTGAGAGCTCCTTGGTCATACACAATGTGTAAGCAACAATAATATCAGGCTGTCAGTTCAGCCAAGCAACAATTTGTATCACAAAATGAGATTTGTTGGCTAATTGTATTGAGCAGTCTTACATAACTAGATGGTACATGTATACCTGCCAAAGGGATGGATGTCTTAGCTATCCCAGGCTATTTTAGTGGACTTCCAGCACCCCAACCTAGCAAATCAGACAAGCTAAAACTGAAGCAGCTTCACAACAGCACAGGTTCTGTTCAGCACAAGTACAGTGCACATTCTCATAATAATCTTTGAAAATATCTGCTATGGTATTGATGAAGCAACAGTTGTAGTCAATTCTCCAGTCCCACCGGGGACTTCCCTCAGACAGCCTACATTTTCAGACATTTAAGTTTTACTTCTGTTGTATTTTAGTATGTCTTAACGTGTGTGATTTGTTTATCCTTTTTCTGCTAATGTAGATATCATAGAGTTTAAAGAAGAGGAAAAACATTTCAGCACCTATGCAAGATTGCTGAAAATATATAGACTCTTCTGAACAGGGTGCTACTGAAAGATGAGTCAAGGTCAGAGAGTGAAACACAGAAGTATCTTTGAATAGAAGATTTAAACTTCTTGGAATCTTGGACCTTACAACAGTCCATTTATCAAAGTGACTTCCAGGTCATAGACAAATTTTAATTTAGGTCAGAAGCTTAAGGAATCTTAGTGAATACCAAGATCAATTACTTTGCCTATAATCCCACACTAAATAAAAAATCAAATAATCTATTAGCTCTCTGAAGTCCAAGTGGACATACAGGAATATTATCCGTGTGTAAACTGGCATTTTCAGTTTTGTTTAGGTAATATAGTTTGCTTGCTTTTACTTGTAGTTACTCATTTAGCAATTAAATAAGTGAAGTCAGATAAGTCAGCAAGTAAATGACATCATTATGGGAAATAAAGTTCAAGAGGGTTATGTTACAAAAAGCACATGAGACCTGCTAAATAATGAGAAGATGACCTGATGAAAATAACATGTAGACTGGGAAATTAGATTTATGAGATTTGCTAGAGAGATGGAGGTACTAGAGGGAAAACCTATAATCACCAGAAATCTAAGAGCAAATTAACTGTCCTATTAGTGATGCTGTTAATGATGGAAGCTACTCCTACTGGTTACAGCCATATGACAATCTTGTTTTATAAAATACATTCTCTGCCTTGGCAGATGGACTGTTAGAAACAAAGGGCATCTTTGAGTCTTCACAGAGAAATAAGCAGAAG